>MU134473.1:109949-178934 GCA_015039355.1 Ramaria rubella
CAAAACCAACAAGTACATCAGGTGATCGTACTGGTGGTCAGGAATGGCAGCCAACATAGAGTCATTCTGTGGATCCTGTGCAGCCTGTCAGGCTGCAAAGAAGGACAATAGACGACCAGCAGGGTTATTGCATACCCTGCTGATACCTGATAGACCATGGCAGTCTATCAGAATGGACTTTGTTGGTCCATTGCCAAAATCGAAGGGTCACGACTATTTACTAGTCGTGATTGACAGACTCATGTCTATGGTGCATTTAGTGCCAACTACGACAAGAGTGACTGCACGACAAGTCACGTGGTTATACCTCAAAGAGATAGTACGCTTGCATGGAGTACCTGAGTCAATAATATCAGATCACAACTCCAAATTCACCTCCATATTCTGGAGGGAATTGCAGTGTATAATGGGCACGAAGCTGCTCATGTCCACAGCATTCCACCCACAGACGGATGGAGCGACAGAATGAGCAAATCATTCTGTAAGGCAAATACTCTACACGGTAGTGCAGAGTGATCAGAAGGATTGAGCCGAGAAATGCCAAATGGTAGAGTTCGCACTGAACAGCTCAGTCAGTGTGACCACAGGATACGCACCGTTCTAATTGAACAGTGGATACTTGCCCCATATTGGGCAGGTACTATCAGTGGATACTACATTCAGAGGAGTATGGCAGTTCACACAAAAAGCATTGTGGAACCTGATTGATGCTCACGATGCAATCATCACGAGCCAAGTAGAGCAGACAGATACTGTTAATATCAGATGCCATCAAGGAATGACATACAAAGTTGGACAGCTAGTATATCTGTCTACAAAGAACCTGTCCTTACCTAAAGGACGGGCAAAGAAGTTAGTGCCCAATTATATTGGGCCATATCCAGTTATAGAAGTGGACAATTCCATTTCTACTGTGAAACTTGAGTTACCTCCAGAGCTCACGGCTAGGAGGATACTACCAAAGTTTCATGCGAGTCTAATCAGACTGCATATACCCAATGACGACAAATGATTTCCTCATCATGACGTAAATTATATGTACAACTTTGGGAAAGAGAACAAACCAGAATGGTTCGTAGATGAGATTCTGGCTCATCGCTGGACTAGTAACTCCAATCTGGAGTTACAAGTAAGGTGGACATTCGGAGATGTCACATGGGAACCACTCTCTGCATGCAGAGAGTTAGAAGCGCTAGATGCTTATCTAGAGCTAAGGGGAGTTATGAAGCCACAAGAGCTTCCTAATAGTGCCTCATAGGCATGAGAATGATGACAGTTGAGTCCTTAATACAAGGACTCGACACAAACACAGTTCATGTCGGCAACTCATGCGATGCGACGTCATCACGTGAAGTTATCACGTGACGTTACAGGTGCACGTGCCTTGAATTTAAGTGACGATTTTATCGCCGCTTAAAGGCTCTTTGCCATTCACTCCCACACTCGCACCAGTGTGAGTGTATCAGCGAGACTACCCATGAATGCTGAAGCATCCCATATACCTCGCTCAGCAGAGGCACTCCCTAGTGCCTCTGAGCAATTCGCTATGCTCCAAAAGGAGCAAAGCTGGACGGTGCATGGCATCAAGGACACCATCACAATTGTCCATTGCAACTCCTGCCAGGAGTGTAATGCGTACATGCAGCACTTGCTGCAAGCCACAAAACTGCAGCTTATTGACCCTCAAATGCGCGACATTGAACGCGCATTAAAAGTGGCCTGGCCACCATTACTCGCTGAAATGGCACATCCTTTTATTAAGGATGTGGTAGCCTCCTACAAGGAGGACAGACACAAGCTCAATTCAGAGCTTGACACGCTTCATGCTGCCCTTGATAAGGAGAGGCAGATTAATCATGAAATGGCGGATAAAATATCCGCCATGAAGTCGACACCATCAGTGCCGACTATAATCGATCTGACATTGCTTCCAGATTCAATGACAGACTCAGTGAGTCCGTCTACACCAACTACTGGTGCTTCACCGGTAGGACCCACTCAATCTGGTTGCAAGACCGCATCTAAACAGAGAACGCTGGTGGTGCCCTACCCAGCATCGCTGCATGCTTGTATTTCTCCCACCTGCAACGCAGACAGGATTCTTACCCTGCCCTTTGGGCAAAGCACCGCATCCCATGGTGGTGCAAACAAGTCATCGACCCACAGAGTGGTTCGACACCTGCCAGCTCAACAATCCAAAATTCATTGAGCAGCTTACGCTTGCACACGTGACATTTGCCATGTCGCACAGCACGCCATCATCAAGCATGCTGACCACGAGCAGCGATTAGCAACTCGAATGCCAGCGTTCAAGATTGCACATGACACACCTCCCAATCTCAGGGATGTGTTGCGCTGACAAGCATGATACTCGACAGCACCTACTACACTACAAAAGACGCTCACTGCACACACGCCTATCATCATCAGCTTTTGCCAGACCATCATCTGCTGTGCTACTTCCAGTCCACCAGACACATCATCTCCACACTCATTCTATTTTTCATCAATTCTATTTTCGATATGCCATCCAGCATTGCCACCACCACATCCCATGATTCATTTCAGATGACTGCCAAGCCAGACATACACGTTGGGTCATGCATTGAACTTCCTAGTCAATGTTCTCCCCTTGATGTTCATTTATCCAATCCTCCTCCACGTGTCGCACATCATCGGTACTATCGTCTATATCGAATCTCCTGAAGGTCCATTCCGAGTATTCCCCTCATATCCTCCTTATCACATTCACGATTGCATATGGGTATTTGATCAAACCTTCCATGCTCCTTTCTACGTCATCGGTTTTGACCCAAACTTCGAACCAGTGAATGGTTGGCATCATATCGTCCTCAGGAATAACTGGTACATCAAGGAGCACGGACCAGGAACAGAGATTTGCTACAGTTATGTGCCTAAGGACTTCATCAAGCAGGACTCGTCTTCGTTCCCTCTCTGGAGGAAATTTGTATCTAAGTGTCATGATTGGTTCACATGTTTCTGAGTCGTCATCAAGTCACATGACTCACTTACTCATCTTTGGAGATGTTTGACAAACAACTGGAATCCTATTGGATGGCTATGACTCATTTTCTTCACATGACTCACTCGCTTCTTGGCTGTACTTCTATTTCCAATTGTTCCACATGGTCTATTGTCTGTGACTCACTTCTATTCTATTTCTGGCTTCTATTTCAAATTCGCTGCCACATTTCCCTTCATTTCTTCGACCACCTGACTCATTTCTCCATTCTATTACAAACCACCTTCCTATTTTGGTTTTCTGCCTCTCGCCGTTAGTCATTTCTCCTGTCTGCTGTCGACAACATCATTGTATGGCATACTCGCATCGTTTGTTGTTCTGCTCATGTATATAAGGCCTGTTTCGCCTTAGTGTACCCCAAAAATTCACCTCTATCAGTTGGATTCACTTGTCTAAGTCTAAGTCTAAGTCTACTACTATGTCTACTACTTCTTCATCTACGTCAAGGCCAGCTTTGTCAATCACGTGACATTTGCTGTTGTATCTCATCCACACTTACGTCAGTGTATTACGTCATCATCATCATCACTGCTACGTCTTTGTCTTCATCTTCGTTCTACCTTTGTTGCTGCTGATAGCAAAGTGCACTGAGCTGAACACCAGTGTTAGTAGCTGTGCAACAACGACACCGCTACCCACTGTCTTTTGGATTCATTTCCGAAAGTAAACTGACAGTGCACGATAGAGTACTCCCTGGAGGGAGTATCACCTGCTATCCACGGGAATGGCGACAACACCCTCCGTCTAGAGGATTTTGATGTATGGGTTTTGGCTTAAGTTAATTAAGCCAAAGAAAGACAGTCTGGTCTTTCTACAAAAGTTAACAGACCTGTTTACAGTCTGTGGCCAGTGGGCCAATCTTGCCGGTTCAATCTGGTGGCAAGATCTCTCAACACTGTTGTCCACCAGCGTCGAGAAGGCATACAAATGGAAACGCCCTCATGAGAGTATGTCTCTCAATGAGCTAGCCCAATGGCTAGGCACATACGCAGGTGTAGATCCCGGTAGAGCTCTCATCAATATTGAGCCCTACTTCATGCGTAAGCAGAGCAAAATCTGCTATAACAAGACTGCACAGAGGGTCCTCGACACTCACGAAGGCCGGACATTTACCAGCCTTCACATACCCATGCCCCCTTGTCCCCCAGGTGGTTGGGGACAACCGTCGACATTGGACAACGATTCGTCACTCGACGGACGTGGTGGAGGGCCTCCCTGCTCGAAGGCACGTATGGACATGCCAACAACAGAACCTTCCACCTTGTCTGCCCCCCCACCTGCACCCGCTATTACAGCAGATGACACCAACATAGAAGTCAATCCATCCAACTCCATTTACTATGACAACACCATCGAAGTAGCTGCGCAGTCATCATCAACTGCACCTGCACCCATATATGCTAATCCCCCATCAGCATAAAATATCCCAAACCTTCCTGAGGTTTGGTCTGTGGGGAGGATGTAAGAATGTAGATTCTTACAGTAGCATACTACTAATTAGGGTATATAAGTCACCAGAGTGGCTTATGGGTTGTATTATATAAGCCGCCCACTAGGGGCGCCTGTAGGTAGTGGACAACTATACAGTTGTCCACAAGTAATTAGATAAGCAATCAAACTTACTTGTAACCACACAACTCGCAGACACCAATAAACTATTGGCACAGTCTGTCTAGTGTGAACATTAGGTTTCTTACAATACAGCAGGTTACTCGTGGTCTTACAATGGTATGGTACATAATGGTCGACCACAGTATGAAGGAATCCAATGATCTGACGATGACAATCTTGCACACCTTCACACCATGGTGCCACACATGTACGTCTATGTAT
Organism: Ramaria rubella; assembly: GCA_015039355.1. Taxonomy (NCBI): domain Eukaryota; kingdom Fungi; phylum Basidiomycota; class Agaricomycetes; order Gomphales; family Gomphaceae; genus Ramaria; species Ramaria rubella. Next base: position 114,826 of record MU134473.1, read on the forward strand.
CGGACTGATCCATCGAAAAGGAACTTCAACTGTCTCTCATTTATTTATTTCATCACCCCTGCCCCTTTTTCTTTATCATCTCATTTTCTAACCCTTATTCGTGCATTGCTCCGTAATTTGGATATGGACTAGTAAGTTTTTAATTTTTCCTTCTATCTAATCCGCCATGACAAATGAATTCTATACAGGTATATATGGCTCGCACAATACAAAATGAAAACGAAAGTGACCCTTTATGTCTACTAGCAATACAGAAAGCAACGATGAACCTATGAAATGTTTGACCACTGTTCAAGTCAGAGAAATCAATCACATCTACAACTCTATCGACTCACCGACTAGCGAAAACTTCATTGAAAAGTATTACGTCGCTGAAAACAAACAGCTTGGCGCCGACAAGTGGTTCACGACGTCGACAAACAAAATATTCTGACTACGATTCCCTGCACGAATCAATTGCCATCATAAGGAATGCAAACTATCCTCATACGGAAACAACACGGATACAGGAAAGGTAACCACCTCATCGTACAACCACCTAGCCTCTGTCTCAACCCTTCAACAGATTGATCTGAAAGCACTGAAAAAGATAAAGATGATTTGGGCACTTGATCCCGTCACTGACGGTCCTGACTCTATTACAACGAAAGCTCCCTTTGTTATGGACACACTACATTACATGCAACAGATGTACGACTTTACTTTGAATATGGGTAAGCACTACACTGGTTCATATACAATGGTTTTCATGTTGTTGAATCTCAGGTCTTGAAGATGATAACTATCCTAGGATCCATTCCTTTACTAGGAGAGATGACGATGGGAACTATTACATACTTGTTAACTCCGAATCGATCTTTGAGAATGTCCCTTTTGCAAGTTCTGGATCACCTGTCAAACTTGACAAGTCTTCCATCGGATGTAAGCACGCTTGTTTTTCTTGGGGATATTTCAACTATACACGACCTTTTCAGCAGGTTTATTCATCACCAACACTCATAACGCATCTACGAGCGGCCATGTGTTCCATGCCAGAACCCCTCCTTCCAGTATGCATATAGCTTGTTTGATCTTTTCCTACTAACCTCATTTTTTTCCAGGACCTCACGATCTCACTTTGGCCCATCTGCCGGATCCTAACAATAGATACTCATCTATTCACTCAATTGCTGCTGATGTTAAACTCAAAATTCCTAACGTCCGTGACAGGAACAGGGTACTTCTTTCACCACTCGTGTAGGGGTCGAAATTGGTTCATGGATCTCTCGTGGACATCGTTGTTACATGTTGCATGTTAGTTCCTATCTTTGTGACTTTCGCTGCACAAGGTTTTGACTCAGGACAGGTGGCGCATTTGCGGTGATTCTAATAACACTAATGGATCCTGTGCTTATCAGCTTATTCTGCACAAGATGGCGCTCATCCCGTCTAGTTATGACTCTGCTGACGCACTGTTCGCATTGTCTCCTTCTGCTACCGCAGCTCCCAATGACCATATCACTCCCAATGACCCTGTCAACTCATCAGCCTCCAATGTTCAAGTTCACCCCAAACCTGTATGTTCCGATGGAAGCCCCTCTACTGTCACCACAGGTTCCGAACCGTTCTCGACCGCCTATGGAAACGTAACAATGGCTATTGATGCCATGGACACCGCTCCGATCACGCCTGCTTCCCAAGTTCCTACTTCCAAGACCATGTCGATTCCTACCACATCGCTGCCTACGTGTGCTAAGGTAGCCTCTATGACCCATGCCGGTAAGAAAAGAGTGGCTAACGCCACCAAGAAGACGGGCAACATTATGAAATCTGCTCAACTTAGTAAAGAAAAGGATCTTTGATAAATTTCTAGCGATTACAACACCTTTCAATTTTTTTTCTTTTACTTGGTTTCCCTTCGTTCCCCGGATTCAACTACGGATATTCGGGATTCAACTTCCTGCCATGTTTGACTGAAATGCTAGCTTTAAACAGTTCCTGTCAACTGAATTATTCTATGATATGAATTTTGATATACACCATCGTTGACGACTTACGTGTCCGTACCCGAGGAGTCGGGGACAGGTGCTGGCTAGCGCCGCTACGGGATCAAAATACAATTATGTAATTAGGGTTAGGACATGGACGAGTTCCCAGCGGCTGGATTGCTCTCACGCCGAACCTAGCAACTAAATTTCTGGCGGAGATGGCTGGGCTTAATTTTTCAAAGCTACTCCAAACCCTTGCAGACCCGCCTGTAAGTTCTCAAATGTAAACTTACTTATTCCTCAAATAAGAACTCACATGAAGAGTTAAAAAAGGAAAGGGGTGCAAGGAGTTCCAACTGTTAAGCGGAGCTCAAATTTGAGTGCACTCGCCACACTTGCGACAAAAATCGCGCACCGTGGCTACGCTACAGCCACTGTTCTCAGAAACAGTGATATTCAGATAGGCTTCCGACGACTTGAGTGGCGTCCGATCCTTCTCATTGCTAAATGCAGCGCGAACACGTTAGGAGGGGTTTCACTATATAAGTCTTCGTTTTCACACTTTGGGATTGTCCAACTGACACCATTTTATATACTAGCCACCAAAAGGTGGTCCTTGAAGTTGACTTTGCGGGATGTCTTCGTGTACGAGTCTCGTGCAGTTCCATCGGAACACCATATCCATAATCTTCTCACAGGGATACACTGAGATTTCCATCCTTCCCTCTCATAAAGACCTCCGAACGATTTACCTACATTCACGGCAATGCGGTATGTTACGTACCATATCTCACAGGGACAGACTCTGATCACGTTCCAGACATTGAGAATGTGACGGTGGCTTCACATCCAGCCGAATTTGTTCAGTTTGATCCGGTGGCCAACATGAATGTGTCCGATCCTACAGATTTTCACGTGTACCCAGAAGTAAAGCGACGGTTCTATTCCGCTTTAGCGGAGGGAGATGACGGAGAGTTAGCGATTTCTATTCCGCACCAGGTGTCTGTGAAGCAGGTGTGTCTGTTTCCATGTAAATGTGCAAGTAGTGTGATGATTGTGAATGATTAGTCTAGCAGTAATGTGACTGGTCTCATAGCCAGCGAAGGTGCGGCACCTGAAGGCTGAGTCGTATTTAAGTCTAATGCGCTAGCTTAAGCCGCTACTCCCGAACCCACAACTCCTGGACACCGCCAACCTACTCCTGTGTTACTTGAATTCTCCCCCATCACTGTGGCCATAGAATATACGCTTCGACATCCTGTCGATGGTGTTCAGTTTGTTCTACCTACAGAGTCGTATCCATATGTGAGCTTTGATTTAGAAATACATCAACCGCTTTTGACCCTTTGGTTTAGCGTGTTCCCCACGTATACACGACGCCTTCGGGCCCTGACGCAGCACGTTGCTGGGTGCCGTGTATTGACAGCCTTTGGGAGAAGTGTACTTGGGAACTTGAATTTGTTGTTCCGAGGCTTTTGCAGCAGGAGGCTGAAGATATCGATGGAATGGAAATCGATGAACAAGAAGACTCAACCGATGGCGCAGACCATCCTGTCGTGGTAGTCTGTAGTGGGGACCTTGTCCAGCAGGTGCGCCCAATGTTATGGTTCTGGTGAGCTGATGAACAAAGACCACTCCCAGGTTGCCCATCCCTTTAACTCGTCCAAAACTATTTTCCTTTTTAATCAAGCGGTTACCACTTCAGTTCAGCATATCGCCTTTGCCGCTGGACCTTTCCATGTCTTGCAGCTTCCATCCGGTGATTCTGACGACTCGACAACGCAAACTGCAATGCATGCGTTTTGTCTCCCAGGCCACGATGCCTCGCTCTCACCAACCATCACGTTCCTTCGTTCTGCCATGACATTTTTCACCAACGAATTCGGCTCATATCCATTCGGATCGCATAAGGTCGTATTTGTGGATGAAATGCCAGTGCAGCGGTTTGATGCAGCGTCACTTTCAGTCTTGCACGTCAACATGCTCCATGGCGATGATGCGATTGACCAGGTGTTTGAAACACGACATGCCCTCAGTCATGCACTTGCATGCCAATGGGTTGGAATAAACATCTATCAAAAAGCATGGTCAGACACCTGGCTCATCAATGGTCTCGGCTTGTATATCACTGGTCTGTTTATCCGCCGCCTATTTGGAACCAATGATTATAGATTTAGGATGAAGAAAGATATGGAACGCGTCGCAGAGCGAGATGTGGGGGAGATGCCACCTCTATGCCAGTCTGGCGTTTACGAGCCGCCCGATCCTTCTGTACTCCCGTTTATCAACCTAAAGGCTCCTCTAGTACTACATATCCTTGACCGACGACTCGCGAAGTCAGGCACCTCGCTTGGTTTGTCGCGCATCCTCCCGAAGATTTTTCTATCTGCCATCAGCGGGGAGCTACCTAATAACGCGTTGTCAACCCACTCGTTTCTGAGGACTTGTAGGAAGGTGAGTGGTGTTGATCCACGGAGTTTTGCAGAACAGTGGATCTATGGGAGTGGATGCCCCAGGTTTGGATTTGGCGCACAGTTCAACAGGAAGAAAATGGTGGTCGAAATCACAATGCGTCAGGAATCCCCTGCATACAGGGCAAACGAGGGTGATCTTATCAAGCTTGCATTGCTAAAACCTGTGCAGGTTTTCGAAGGTCCCATGACAGTTCGCATCCATGAAGCTGACGGTACTCCGTATGAACATGTCTTAGACATTCGTTTGCCCTTTAAACGATATGAAGTACCGTTCAACACGAAGTACAAGCGTGTGCGGCGTAACACAAAACGCTTCATTGCACGACAGCAGGCCGCCATTGCCGCGGCGCAGGGTGACACAGAAGCGAAGGAGGCAATGGGGATGATAGATATGGGTTTTGGGCTTGATGTCTGGGAGCAAGAAGCGGAGCGCGAGAACTGGAAAGTAGCTGACTGGACTGAAGAGGATGAGCAGACAATGGCGGGAGCGACATACGAATGGATCCGGATGGACGCTGATTTCGAGTGGATCTCATATCTACATTTCGACCAACCGGACTTCATGTGGGTGTCGCAGCTCACGAGGGACAGAGATGTCGTTGCCCAGCTTGAGGTAGTGTAGTGTTGTTGATTCCTCTAAATTTGGTCTCAGCTGATGGTCCGTCAGGCTGTTTATGCTCTTGCGCGACAGCCATCGGCAATTGTGTCCAGTACACTCACAAAGACTGTGCTAGTCACAAATTATTACTACCGTATACGAGTTGAAGCTGCTTTAGCCCTGGTTACGGTACGTTTAATTAATCTATAAAAATGATAGACAATGTCAATAATGATAAATTTTCAGTGTGCCTCTCATCGCTTGGACTTCCTTGGCTTGTTTCACTTATTTAAAGTCTTTTCACGCTACTGCTATGATTCCGATGATAGGAGTCAGGATCTATTTACTCGTTCGTATGTTCCGAAACCCAACGAATTTTCTGATTTTTCAGAATATTTCGTGCGCAAGGTCAATGATTCTCCCCACTCTTTCATTTTGTCTGAACAAGAAACCCTTTCAGGCAGTAGTTTCTGCCATTTCTCAGGTTCGCCTTAACAACGGCAAGTCACCTCCAATCGTTCGTCAGTTTCTCATCGACCAGCTGCGTCACAACGACAACACAACCAACTCTGTACGCCTCCTGCTTATCACGCCTCTTCCTTGCTCATACTTCAATGTAGTTCTCCGATGCCTTATATATCAGTACCATCATCTCGTCTCTTGCATGCGCTTCCGTCTCGACTGTGCCTCCCGAACGTGGGGAGTTTCTTCCTGCAGAGTCTAGATCGGACCAAAACGCGGAAGACCGTGAACTTTTGCGAGTAGCGCGCGCGGAAGTGGAACGGTATCGCAGTATGGACAGATTGGTTCCCTCAGCACATAACGTTGTTACCATTGCAGCCCTCGAGGTATTCTACCTTGTCATGACCGCAGCCGAATGTGTTTGCTCATTTAGATCAGTGGAATCTCATTCTGACACTCGCTAACCTAATACCACCTGATCCCAAATTGTACCTGACATTCACGCGGTTTGTTCGTCCTTTGTGCTTCTTTCAAAGCAACGTTAATTGTTTTCGCAGTGAAGGCAACGAGAACCAGGTCCGGATTGCAGCTTTCGATGGATTGTTGCTAATGAACCACTGGTACACTCCTCGGGTCATTAGCTATTTGCTTACAGTTGTTGCTCAAGATCCTTCGCGTAATATACGTCGACATGTAGCACGCTGCATGGCCGAGAGCCTGGCCATCCTTTTTCATATTGGCGACATCAAGCATACTTCTAGGGACGATCCACTTCTGATAGAAGAAGACGGTAACGTACCGGACATTGTGAAAGAATCTAAAAAGAGTGAGGCGGAGATGTTGGTCAAATCGCTCAGGAAAGCGCGGGATATTGGCAGGAACGAAGTTCTTAGACACGAGATCATGCCCGTATTAATGTAAGCCTATTACCACTCACAATCGACAGAAAGGCTCACCGATACGAAGTGCTGGCGCGTCTGACTACGAGGTCCGATTATCTATGTTGAAGCTCGCCGACTTGGTTTTTCGTGGTGCAGATGAATCTCCGCCCAAGGTGACCATCCATATTCCACGGACACCGGTTACTGAGCTTCCCCCATCGCTACCAAGTCCTGCCCTTGGACAAAAACCTGGCATCAAGGTCAAGCGATTGAAGATTCCCATCTCTGGAAAGGTTGCTGCAACACAACCTCCCCTCACTCCTGCTCTCGGCAAGATTAAGATTCCTTTGGTTGCGACCCAGAATGAAACATTACCGTCGTCTCCTGCACCCCCAACTTCGTCCCTCCCCCCCCCTACCTTCCCGGCAGCGAAACCAGTTTTACCGAAGAAGGGGGTTGCGTTTGCAGCGTCCTCAAAGCCAAAAGCCAAGGTTCCCCCTCCCAAGAAGGCGAAATCAGCGCTTCAGGCTCAGTCCAATGGAATGTCCGTAAACGACTATCGAGCGTCTCGAAGTGCTCTGAAGAAAATTCAAGCCAACAAACATGCGAGGCTATTTGCTCAACCTGTGGACCCAGTTCGAGACAATGCTCCGAAGTTAGCAATCGTTTTTTGAACTTGCTATAAATTCCTGAATTGCGTTTACACAGTTATTTTCTGATTATCAAACAACCAATCGATCTGAGTACAATGCACGCCAAATTAGAAAACGGTTTATACCCTGATCGTTTTGCATTTGAGGTCGATTTTCATATGATGATCAATAATGCAAAGTCCTACAATGCACCTGGATCTTGGGCCCACAATGAAGCGGTGGCGCTTGAGATCTTCTTTGACAAACGTGCGCCATGTCTCACACTCTCATAATTTACCAACAAATTTACTACTCACTCTTTTCGGCTACAGAATGGGAGCGTATTAGCAAAACTCTGGCAGCAGCTGACAAAGCTCTCCCTACCGCACGCCCGGTTCAGCCCCCTCCGCCCCGTGAAGTGCCTCGCGAGGATGTGGAAGTAGAAGAAGATATCGATGCAATGATCTTACAGGAGATCGCGGAGACGCCCCCGCCCCCGCCAGCCCCGTCTCGTTCGATTATCAAGTTGAAAGTGAACGGTCACGCTAACGGTACAGGACCTCCTAAGACCTCTCAACACTCCAGGCCACCCAAGGCGTTGAAGCCGAAGCCTGTTGCGGTCCCCTTACCGATACGACCCGATGACGATGAAGACGACGGTGCTAATGACCTGCTAGAGGAAGTGCTGGCGATGGAAGAGGAACAAAAGCAAGAGAAGAAGAACAAAGGCTCCCGTCTGGCTATTTCGCTTCCAAAGAAAGAAAAACAGAGGGAGACCTCTCATGTCAATGAATCACCCCCAATTGCTGGCCCTTCGCGTTCCACTCCAACCCTGCCAACTTTGAAAATCAAGAAATCAACGAATGGCCACAGACCGCCTTCATCCAAAGGTAAGGAGAAGGAGGTCGTTCGACCTGTAATAAGCAAGGAGAAGGATGCAAGTCGACCCTCCACAAGCAAAGAGAAAGATGCGGGCCGATCGTCCAAAAACAAAGAGAAAGAAATTCAGTCAACCCCAACTCCCATCAAAGCTTACACTTCACCTTCTAATGAAGGAGGCTTACCCATTAACGAAAAGAAATGCAAAGAGATACTCAAGAAACTCATTGCTATGCCGCAAGCACTTCTGTTTCGACAACCTGTAGATGCCGAATTATTAGGATGTCCAACGTTAGTCTTAGGATCTCTCCCTCGCTCTCTAACTGATATATTTATGCAGTTATTACGATGAGATCAAAGAACCCATGGATCTGGGTACAATGACTATGAAGTTGGATAAGAAACAATATTCGTCTATGGAGCAGTTTGCACGGGACATGCTACTCGTGTTCAATAACTGTCGACAATTCAATCCACCGGGAACAGAACCTATACAGCATGCGGAGATACTCGAAAAAGTATTTCGTAAAGAATGGGGCAGAGCGATGGAGAAAAAGTTGGACCCAAGCGAAAAGCGCACCCTACAAGGCCTCCTCACGCGGCTTCGTGCCGACGAAAGGTGTGTATTATGACATCTCCCAGATAGAGTGTTTTGTAACTTTCTTCAGTTCGCTCTTCTTCCGTGAGGCGGTCGACCCGATCAAGCTCCAAATACCGCATTATTTCAACGTCATCGCACGTAAAGATGCCAGAGACCTGAAACTCATCAAGGAGAAGCTGGACGCGGATAAGTACGACAGTTTTGAAGCCCTTGAAGCGGATGTCGACTTGATGGTGCGAAATGCTGTCATATTCAACGGCACAGAATCCTTCGTTGGAATTGCAGCCGTTGTGCTGCTGAATAAGTTCCAGGAGATGCTGGGTAGTGTCAAATCTCAGCTCCGCAAACGCAAGGAGAAGGATAGGGATTCATCTGTCGGTGGGGGCGGTCCGCCGAAGAAGGCACGTGTTGGTTGAGCGTAGTTGATATGAACTTTTCTTGCTTTGTCGTTGCTCGTCAATTTGTAGTTTTACAGCATTACTCCTCGTTGTGTACTTTTATAGATTAGACCCTGGACACTTCATAAACCAGCCAGGAAGCTACCCGACGGCCTTCTTGCGAGCATAGACACACTGAACTCTGGCAAATAAAGGATGCTCTGCCGTTTGTAATTCCCTTGCGGCATTTGTCTCTAGAATATTCACCTCCGCCGGGGAAATGCCGTTTCCAAACAATAATGGCCTGCCGCTTCGAAGAAAACACTAAACCATAACAAATGAGTTGACAGCAAAAAATGCAACTGAGCCAACATACTGCTAGGTCTTCACGCATCAGCTCCCCGACCTCTTTGGGATGCTTACCGACAACTCCCCACTCTTTCTGGTATTCAGAAGGTGCAGTGGGCAGCCAGTATTCACAGTACGTAACCTCATCCTCCGAGAAACAGTCATGTTGAAGAATCCAAGTGTGTAAATGCGTAGCAGCGTCAACGTCACCACCCCGTTGGGCCACCGCGCGGCGAAGAGCACCAAACCAACGACAAAGATACGTTGCCTCCTCCGGGGGGCAGGTAGTGGACCAGGGGGGAGCGACCCTCGTATCGGGATGATATAATCGAAAATCAAATTCATAAAGGACGATGAGACCGCGAGGTCGCAGACATCGGACCATATGATTAATCAGGCCAGCATAGTCCCTGATCTAGGTAGGGATGAAGGTAAGGGGGAACATTATAGCTGACAAACATAAGGAAAACGTACACCTGAGGAGACCAGGCGGGTGTGGACAACGTCGAAGCTGTCATAAAAGTGTTCTAGTCCCAAATTTATATCATCAACTTCCGTCCGACAATTTGGAGGCATCGGTCTAGCCCTGACCTGAAAGTTTAAATTATTATTAGAAGATGGTTCAGAGACAACGTACAGTGTTTGTACGGGAGCAAGGTCAACACCAACTGCGGAGCATTCTGGAAACGCACGAGCAACATCTGCTATCCTGCCAAGCGGGCTCGAAGGGTTATGTCTTGCAGCGGAGAAACCACGCACCAAGCACCACTGCCACATCCTAGATCGAGGACAGATTTGGTAATGCCAGGCTCGGGGGATAATACGTCCGGCAGAGGCGGAACCCACTGGCCCATCATGATTTTAAACATTCTATGCTGCTTGTCTATGACGCGAGTGAGCTCGATGGTGAGGCGTCTTAGGGCATTCCCGCACCCAGTCGCAACACCTCCTCTTCGTCTGCTGGCAATCGATATACTTCAGAATAGCTATTCACTTCCCTGCGGCAAATGAGTGAGAGAATATAGAGATGAATTTTGAGGCCCCTGACCGTCCATATTCCTGACGGAAACTTTGCTCCCTCAGAGAGCTCGTAAGGGAGTATACTGAAGGTGCAGGGCTTCCCATGAGCACCGAACGAAGGCTCTCGATGTCATCTTGTTCGTAAGAAGTAGCAGAGCTGGAGGTCACAGAATCGAAAGGTGGTAAGGAATAGACCGTCGCCATGGATGATTCTGAGGCAAGAGAGGACGGCGGCCGAACGGGGGAAGCGGGCCTGCAATCATCGTGAAGCTCATGGTTGTCGACGAACATGAGTGGTGAAGAAGGGCATACGGATGTGAGGTGATGGCGTGCAAGGGTCTGACATTTACATGGACGAGGTGCGTCTAGGATGCCGTAACGAGAGTATTTCCACCTATTTCCCTACCTCCGTGCCGCTTACAAGTCCGACGCTCTCGGACACAACGCGCTTACATACACCCATCGCACAGCACCCGCGAAGGTGCTGCAAGCCTCCATGGCCTTTCAGACGAGACCACGCAGCTAAGTCTGCACCAACACCACTGTTGCGCGGATGCTGTATATACAGTAGTATGAGTTGCCCGATGCATCGACGCTCACACAGGCCTGTGTCGCGCCTGCGTCTCAACTTGACTCCCCCTGCCCGATGCCTTGTAGATGAGAGTCGATGTTAACTTATACAGGATTAAATACGCCAAGATACAGCGGTGCTGAGCCCTGCTGACGATCTTTTATAATCTTGCTACCTAAGGCATGAAGCTTGAAGATTCAATGTGCATAGCTTAACAGAACTCTCTATTAGAGTCAGTCCTCCCAACACCGGGTTCGGGAACGTAGAGGCATCACACAACATCGGCTAAGATTGATATCATTACAGGTTTGGAGCTGGTAACGCAGGCAATAGTGCTTTGTGACTAAGGGCCTGTCACAGATTCAGAGTTTTGCTCTATTTTTATGTAAGTGTTCTATCGACACATCATGTCCCCACCTGAATCAGGATGGTCTCCGACGTCTTGGACGGCAAAGGACATTGCACAGGTACAGTAGGCATTTACAGTCTGCCATGTTCCCCTGCACCCATATCTGTTACAGGACGTCAAATATCCAGACCAGAGTCACCTCGCAAAGTTTGTTTGCTGTTTTCTTACCGAACATTCGATCCAAACTTTGTGTTTGATCAGAGTCTTATCAAAGATCGAAAGGCTTCCTCCATTGGTTACTCCTTCTGAAGTTTGTGAACACATCGGCTGTGTTATCCGTTCTCTTATTAAATCTTGGCTCAGATTGAACGCCTCCGCCATGAACTCTCGCTTGTGCAAGCAAACGAAGCGTTTATTCTTCATGCTGGGGATTGTGCAGAAAGCTTCGACGCGTGTACCCAGGTTCGTAGATTCACAAGACCTCATGGCAGAATTAACCTAAATTCGCCTGCAGGAAAACATTACAGCCAAAATCGGTCTCATTCTGACCTTCTCCCTCATTCTAATATGGGGCGCGCGTCTACCTGTCGTTCGCATTGGCAGAATAGCTGGACAATATGCGAAGCCCCGAAGTAGCGGGTTTGAAAAAGTTGGTAATCGAGAGGTTCTCAGCTTTCGGTAGAGTACTTATTCTGTTGGAGATGGATTGCTAACCACCTTCGTGGCATTATGCTTACAGTGGAGACAATGTTAATGGGTTGGTCCTACTGTGAGGCCGGGAACAGACGACTGTTATTCAACCTTTGTATGCAGGTTAGATCCGGATGATCGTACTCCAGACCCTGAACGCCTACTGAGGTGAACCACTTTTACCTCTCGCTAATGAGCCACTGAGTACATCGCTAGCGCGTACTTCCATTCCACTACCACGCTGAATCACGTTCGCGCTTTGCTGACGTCTGGATTCGCCTCACTCCAATTTCGTCACCCCCGTGATTGGTCATTATCACATGTTCGCTCACCTACGTTGCGGTATGTCTCGTTGGACCGACTTAGCCCCTTCTTGTTGCTAAACATCCACGAAGTTCGCAATTCGAGCGCATAGCCTCATCCCTCGCAGACGCATTGGACTTTACCTCAACTGTAGGTGCAGGTGATGGTAAGCCCTATGAAGCTGGTGGTGGCCGTGGCGTTTTGGGAGAAGTGGACTTTTACACGAGGTAACCATCAGACATTAACCCGTCCGAGCTGCCATTGAGTCCTCCTTAGTCACGAAGGACTAATGCTGCCGTATGAGCAAGCGTTAACTCGGCATCTGCCTGTTCCTCAATATTCGATGCCAGCCTCCTCCAATGAAGTTCCGCCCAAGGCCTTTTATAACACATCGGCCCACTTCCTTTGGATTGGAGACCGCACCCGACAGCTCACTGGAGCCCATGTAGAGTATTTTCGAGGTGTCCGTAATCCCATCGGGATCAAAGTAGGCCCTTCCATGCAAAGTACGGAGCTAGTCGAGCTCCTGGACAGTGCGTCTGACAACTCAGTAAGGTCAGTGTGGTCCCATGCTCATGATTCTCTCTAGTTGTCAACCCCAAAATGGAAAAAGGCCGAGTAACGTTGATTACCCGTTACGGCGCTGCAAAAGTTCGTCTGACACTGATCAGATCCTTACATCTTCCGATTTTCTACGCATCTAGATCAATAATCATCTCACATCTCACATCGTAGCTGTACAGGAGTCTGGTCATCCGGTGGCTTGGATATGCGATCCCATGCATGGAAAGTGCGAAAGCTCATTCACGTAGCTGGGCGCACACGTTGACTTCTAGTGCATAGCACGCAAACTTCTGCATCCGGTCTAAAGACACGCCAATTTTCAGATATCATCTCGGAACTAACCTCGTGTCTACATATACATGGCGCAACCAATTCCGTGCTTGGCGGTGTTAGCCTCGAATTCACTGGAGAACTCAACGATGAGGGTTTTAGCGTCACAGAATGTCTTGGCGGAAGCATGGAATTGAGCGAGGAAGAACTTGGGCTTAGATACCAGGTTTGCTTCAAGCTCACTTATGTTAATACGACGGCTGAATACTCCTTAGTCTTTTTGCGACCCCCGATTGAATTTTGAACAAAGTTTGGGTTTGTTATCGCGTTAGCTACCATGACAATAACTAATGACTTGCCCTATAGACCTGGCGTTCCTTATTTCAAACCACTTGAAGGAGTCACGGCAAGGAAGCACTAATCCTAAAGCGAGAGATATTCTTCTGTCAGAACTTGGAGGTCGCGTACACAATTAACCAATTTTATCCATCTCTTCTATGTGTATACATTACTAGAGCATTTGAAAAGGATATTAGGAAAGATCAAAGCCTGCGCCCGAATTGATAGCTTGCAGCAGCTTTTCACGCATCACTCTCTCACTTTGATAACGTGGAAGCTTGGAAAAAGTGAGTAGAGTCTATGATCTACTCGCCTACAAGTTACTCACCTTTAGCAGATTCACACAGGTGCTGGATGTTGGTAACCGTTGTTCGTCGCTGCTAGAGTCACGAATTGAAAATTTCGGATACAACTCTTTGAAGCCCAACAACGGTGGTCGAGCACAACTAGTCACGAATCTCAGTAATCCGCGACGCTGCTCGTGGTCGAATGAGTTCGCAACCTATGAAAACCGACGAAACAGTTAAAACACAGCAAAGGAGGTCAAGGGAAACGTGCCTTCCAAAACAAACGGATGGTTTCTTCGTTATCATCATAGAGACCTCCATAGGTGCAATTCTGCCGTAAATCATCGAGATCTATTGGAGCATTGACACCGCCAACTAAAATTTGCACTTCTTGTTGGTTGAACATTCTGGCCAGACAAATCAGTATCAGCCCCGCTGTTACCGTATATACTATACAGAAATATACCGAAGCCATTTAGGGTCAATAATATCTGAGAGTCCCTCAAAGACTATAAACGTTGATTCAGCTATACACCAAAGCGATATAAAAAAAAAAACTCACAGGCTTCGCTTTGTAGTTTAATCTGTCGGCTCAGGCGATAATGCGACACAAGATAGATGTACTGCAGTCTATTTTCTTTGGTGACAGATATCTGCTCGCCATTCGGCACAAGGTTTACAGTCCGCGAAATGCCAAAGTCTAAATGAGATGTTACTTGTTGAATAAAAGAAGTGTAAACGAGACCGACCATCTTCAGAAATGGTGAAGTTTAGGGAAAGATCCTCGAAATTTTTGTTATAGTGCTTGAGGAAAATCAGTCCGTTATACAGCTCGGCATCGAGCGACGCGAGGTCGTCAAGATATGATTGTTTGCCCAACCATTTGGCAAGGAAGAAAGATGCAAAAGCAACATCGACCAGAATTCCTTCATAAAGAGCCTTCCCTAGAATCCGACCAATGAATCTGTACCAATTCAGCTGATGAGCTGTAACCAAAAGTTCATGTTTAAGGCATCTCTTCAGGAACAAGATGGCAAGCTTACGTTCGGTGGCGTAGGAGTGAGGATTCGGATACAGTTCTTGTTGTGGTGTTGCAAGCCAGAGCCCTCGGTTGGTATCAAATACTTCTTTGGAAAGTCTAAAACACGTGATTAAATAGTAGGTAGTTGTAACAAGAGTCGCTCACGATGTTAAAAACTCCTTGAAGACACCACCGCCATCGATACCGGCCCTCCAGCGAAAAGTTTTAGTTTCATAATTTATGCGTTACAACCTTGTTGGCTTACTCCTCCTGTCCGAATTGATCTATAAATTGAATTTCAACTGGGCCCTTAAGTTCTGCACCAAGGCTGGAAAGTTGATCAAAGCCATCCTGTGAGATATTACCGCGGCGGACTGCAGCTCTTTTGCGGCGTGGACGATCAAAAGCATCAAGCGCAGCACGAACACCCATCATGCCCATAGGACCCAACCTGAACTATTCCTGAGAGGACAGTATAGCAACTAAGAAAGAGCATCTCACCCAGATGTCCGGCTGAATGTACGTTCATAGTCGTTGCGAACGAAGTGTCGGAAAATCTCGACTCGTACTACGAAAGGATCAACAAGGCTGGGTCCATGGGATGATGTCATACGACATACCTTCAAAGGGAATAGCGAAGGGTATATTGTTAAGAATACCTAGACGAGGAGAAATGTGGGCTAGCTGCCGTGGAGACAATCCACTCCGACGATGCCGCGCGAATGGAGTAGTTGTCGGCACTGCTTCTGTACTTGATAATTCTTGCTCTTCTATACTATCCGTAAACGTGTGAGGACGAGACAAACGCTCAAGATGACATTATCTTACACAGCGGCTTCAACAAATGAATGAAGGTCCAGTTGCGATGTGATCAGCCAGTGGCCGGGCGGTGTGAATGACCTTCGAGAACTATGTCACCACATGAGCACGACGTAGGTTGATTCGAGCTGCAATAATCGCTCACTCTCTTGCATGAATGCCCTTCAAACAACCCGATACGAGCTCCCTAACTTTCTCCCATGTAAACCCAACTCCTGAAGGTCCTTTTTCCTTCACCTTTGCTTGATCATCAAAGCAATACAAAGGAAAAGCAATGTGTAAAAGCTGTCGTGAGAATACAATCAGATCGTCGATAGTGAGTGGGTTTCGGGGAGTGGTTGTTGATGACGACGATAGAGAGAAAAACTCGTCGTCACCGATGGTGAGGAGCGAATGGGTGTATAGGGATATTAGAAAAAGTAACGGAGGCCATGCAGTCGCGTAAAGAGGATCTATCACAATGTATTTCAGTCTAAGATTTGTCTAGATAATATTAGAATAACGTAATTACCCATGAGGGCCTTAGCAGCACCTTCACCCTCAACTTTGCCCAAATGTGAACTTCGCACATAGCCACGCCAACACTCCCTGACGAGCCCTGAGCCACCTATATTGGTTAAATGAGAAAACTAACCGCACAAATCGTTATGCAATGAGAAAATGCGCACCGCTAGAACTAATACTGAGCATAGTCCAAATATGATCTCTCTTGTTTGGAATCGTAACGGTAAGTCTGAGAACAAATCTGTCAAGGCGAGGATAATGAAAGCTCTTATCAGTATGTGTTCGTTACGTTGGTTGGGAGCAGCATGCCTAAAAAATTGCTCTCGGGCCATAGAGCTATGCGAGGTGGCGACCAAAAGGGAAGAAAGATGTGCCGGGGTCGTCAGCACGGTCAATCGCGAAAGCGTCCGAGTGTCCAACGACACCGCAGGCTCTGTTTGAGTCACCTGAGATGGCCCTTGAACATCTACATCCATCGCAGCCTCATCTTCCGAACCAGAGTCACTATCTATAGCGGCTTGTTTAGGAATAGAAAGGCTTGTAGCGGGGGCCACCAGCTGCCCAGGTTTGACGCTGTCCATTAACGTAGTGTAGAGTTCCAGGTACGCCGCGAGGGATTCTGGGGGCAACTTGGCGTACCGAGGAGGAAGAAAAGCAAGTAGATTTGCAAGCACGTGAGGACGCGATGATTTTTCAATTGTCGCGACAAGAGCAATTACAGTGGTCGGGGGGATAATATCTCCACAGATGAGTGAAAAATAAATGAGAGGAAAATCAGCCCATGGAATACGTGAAACGAGTTGAGGTAACTCCGTTAATGGGATTCGATTGGGAAGAATGGGGACCGCCAAAACGTGCGTGACAAATTGTAGGAGAGCAATGCACTTCGCGTGAGACACGCTGACAGAGCTACAGGAAGACATGGTTGCCGGTGAGGTAGCGGAGAATATTACGAACGTCGAGTAGATAATTTGCGAAATAGACACAGAGGCATTGGTCACGGATTTAGATGACGGAACCTGTGACGTTCGCTCAGGAAATGAACTTTATTTGTGGAATAATCTTACAACTTGTTTCAAGGCTTGTGCAAGATACACAAACATGTTTTTTCGCACGAGGTATGTGGCTACGTCCACCATAGCATTTGTATGGAAAGTGGGTGAGGTTTCCGGCAACGTGCATGCCCAAGCAGAGGGTGAGAGAAGTGTTGCAATGATTTGTAAATAGCATTTTGCTTGATTATGCCTAGTGACATACATGATGTGCAACATGATGGAATGAGGCAAGAGTACATACCCTAGATCTCGAGAAGCGCTTTGAAGCAGTAGAAGCGCTATCTGTCTGATCAGGACGAGCCAGCTCTCCTTAAAAGGACCATTGAAAGGCCCTAATAGCAGGCGATTTTCTTTCGAGAGTTCGTTAGACCAACGACTCAACCGTTCTGCGTCTACGCCGCTCAGGAGAAGCAAACGCGTCCAATGTATGTAGTGCTGGTCCTGGCACACATTCAAATTGAGATATTCTGAAATTTGTAAAGCCTCACCATGTCACCGTCCCAAACCGATGAGTCGCCATGGAATGGCCCGAGGTCAAATTGAATTCTAAGGTCAGCTCTAAGGGCTTGCATCTCCCGTTGGGATATCAACCACTTCTGGATCTTCAAGGCAGCATCCTCTTTCTTTCTTTCGTCCCTACGGGCATTCCTGAGATTACGTGCGCGATCTAGAATGGCTGACTGTGAGGACTGTGTTGTTGTTCCTCCCAAATTGATATTTCGCCTGGCAATTGATTCCTGAGTTGTGAAAGGTAGCATCGACAGTCTCTGAAAATGGTTGTCTGTAGTCACAAATAATCTCTTGCAGACAAGTGTTCCGGTGGCGTAATCACAAGGCACGTAACCCCATCGCTTAGTAATGCCCCTTGGTCACTCATAGGGATTTATTTACAGTACTGTAAATAATTGCAGGCCCTGATTTTTGTCAATAGTTTCATAATCTCACATATCCTCATGGAACTCTATCCATATTTTTCATCTAGACATGAGTTGATTGTAGCTAACTAGGTGCCCGGAGAAAAATACATGACGTCTTAGTCATCAATAATGGCGGCATCTCGCAAAGTCACCTCATAAGACCTCAAGGCCTCATCAGCCCTTCGTCGCTGAGCAGCTTCAGTCTGACGAATGCCAACGCAGAATGACTTCACCTTATAACAGAGCATCTGGGCTATGGGCTGACTACTTCGACGCTCAGGCTAATGCAAGTGATGAAGTAGAGGACGCAGAGGATGCCGAGGAGGTTGAGGATGACCACCGGACAGAGTTAGACAAGACTATCGACAAAATTGGAATGGGTGAGTGAATCTAGGTGCCTGCTGTGACTTGGTCTGATGCAAAGACAGGCCCCTATCAATGGACATTGTTGTCCTTATGTGGATTCGGTGAGATACGACTATAGTTCTTTCGGCCTCGGGTACAAATTCACCTTTTCAACGTAGGGTGGATGGCTGATAATGTGTGTGCTGTATGTTTCTTTAAAATGAGTTGTTTTGACTTCAATTACTGGTACAGTGTTGGATTCAAGCCGTTGCCATCGTTTTACCTCGTGTACAACAGCATTATGCTGTACCAGATAGTTATATAGGTCTGTTCTTATAAGGCCTCGCCCAGTTAAATTAACCAGTCACTTTAGGAGCTCTTTCCTTTTCTATGTTCTTTGGGATGATGTTTGGGGCCGTGGGCTGGGGGACATGTAGCGATCTCATGGGTCGGAGCACTGCTTTCAATGCCACGCTCTTCTTCACGGCAGTCTTTGGAGTTCTAGCGGGTTTTGCACCGAATTTCTTCTGGCTTTGTGTCGCACTATTTTTCCTGGGGAGTGCCGTAGGAGTGAGTGACGGCCTACCCCCTCTTTTTGCCTTCCCCGACCTGTTTCATTCAGGGTTCCATGCCTACTGATGGGACGCTTCTGTTGGAACATATGCCTAATGGGAAACAGTATCTTCTTACAGCCCTGTCCGTATTTTTTTCTCTCGGGGCAGTTTTGGCCGCCTTTGTCGGAATCACCGTCATCCCACGCTACTCGTGTCCTCCAGCTACTGTTTTGATTCCATGTGCGCAGAAATCCAACATGGGGTGGAGGTACATGCTCATCATACTAGGGCTTATGGTGCTTATTGTTCCTATGATTTAATTACTAATATGTTATAACACCTTTCTTTGTAGACTTTATTAATGTTCGTTGCACGCGTGGTGTTTTTCCGCCTGCATGAGTCTCCCAGATACCTTGTTCACGCTGGCAGACCTCATGAGGCCGTGGTATCACTTCGCAAGATTTCTGAGTTCAATGGGGACGATTTGGCAATTGGATTGAGCAACGTTGAGGACAGGAGAGGGTCCATCCTTTTCACTGCTGGGGAACCTGATATCGAAACCATTGCTTCGAGACAGCACGCCCACGGTCACCCCCCTGACGAAACGGGGGCCACTGCACATTCTGGACCTGTGCCAAATACGCATGTCAACTTTCAAAATTTAAATTATCAATCCGTAGAAACTTCTTCCTCGCCCCCTGTTTCTGCAGTACGACAAGCAGGTTCTACAAGTGGCAGCCGTATTGACGATGTGGCAGAAACTGAGACCGATCCCTTTTTCCCCGCGCCTGAATCGAAGACTGTGGACTTGTCTAAGCCTCCTACGAGGCCTCGGTCGATTTCCTCCGCAAGCCAGCAATCAATGATCAAATGGAAATTCTTGTTAAAGCTCCCGTCCTGGGCAAGAAGACCGTTGAATGCTTGGCTAGGTCGATTAGGAATGGTGCTATCTAAGAAGTGGCGGACAACCACTTTACTTGTTTGGTGGATATGGTTCGCGGTCTCCCTCGGTGAGTTTTAGACATCCATCTTGTTTCATGATTTAACATTTAATTCAGCGTATACAATGTTCAACGTTTATCTACCGAAGTTACTCGAGACGCGGAGTAAGACTGACACTGGCCCCCCCAAGACGCTGGAAGAAACCATGTGGGACATAGTCATTTTCACTCTTGGAGGTTGTCCAGGCGCTATTGTACGTGTTGTGCTGTCTTGGGCTTTGAAATGAAGCTCTTATGGCACTACTTAGCTTGGTGCATACTTAATCCAATCGCCTTTGGGACGTCGCCTATCCCTCTCATTCAGTACCTTGACGACTGCCGCATTTTGCGTGCTCTTTGTGATGGTCGAAAATCGGTGGGCGGTCAGAGCTAGTACCGTCGGGGTCAGTTTAAGTGCAACTGTGAGTAAAATTGAACAACAGAATACCTGTGCTTTACGCCAATTAATAGACTATGTGGGCGGTGTTATATGGGTAAATTTTTTAATTGATTGTTGAACGATGAGATTTACACCTTAATCCCACGATCAGGATGACGCCTGAGATTTTTGCAACAAAGGGTTTGTCATCTTTTTACTCGACTTGCAATATTCTATGATGGAGAACACTGACCATTATTTCTAGTCCGAGGAACTGCATGCGGTACTGCGTCAGCTTTGTCCCGAATGTGAAATTCTACTTGCTTTTTTTCATCACTCACTGATATGTTCTTGTTTGTAGAGGGGGTATGTTAGCACCTTTGGCAGGCGGGGCATTACTGGTTGTCAACAACTCTTTCCCAGTCTATGCCAGTATCGTCATCTTTGCGGCAGGGGGCCTTTGTGTACTACCCCTGAGGATTCCAGACATTCCCCGTAGAGCTGGAGGGATGTTACATTGAGAAACTTTGGGAGCAGAAACTGATGCGTCACTGCGATCTCTGTACTATTCTGTTTCAGGACCCCTGGCGTTTCGAGATTCTCATCATAATTATGTTTTCTGGATGTTCAAGTGAGGTACCGAGGTATTATTATATGTGCGGTGTCCTACTCCTAGTAGAATAATCGACCAGACGTCGGAGGCTGCAACGATGACAGAATATCATCATGTTGTCATTTCAGTAATACAAAAAAAGCTGACTCTAGTTGCGTGGATCTCCGCTTAGGTTTTACGACGGTGGCTTAACTATACCTTTGCTTACACGATAATATACAATAGACGAATCATCGCTAACAATGGCTAAGTGAATTTCCGATGCGTCGTTTAATTCATGGAACACAGAGACGATCCTACCACATTATATTAGAACAGCAGCCTGAGTATGTAGTCAAATCTTTTTGGCCTACCAATCCAAACAGAGAGACTCGGAAAGATAGCATGGCACGACTAGATGAATGATCTTCTAAAGGATAATGCACGTTAGCATGTATATATGTAGAGAAAGACAACCTAATAAAATATATCACAGAATCGGGTCTATTTCCTTTTAACGCAATCCGACCACAAACTGGGAGCGCTTGGACCTCCAATCCCACCCATCGTTGGGCTGTGCATACATTAATTTCGCGTAGAGAACGAAATTAAGACCTAACTGTGTAGCAAATCGTTGTACACTTGGAATAAACACCCCGAAAGATGTGGGTACTTCGTCATGAATGGCAACAAAGTTGCGTACTGTTCGAATCGAAGTAAGATTGTGATTACGCAAGAAAAGATGAGATGACTACAGAAGCACGCGAATCCATCCAATGAAGTCAATATTATGATAGTTCTTCGTGACCAAACGGTTTTCCCTTAAGTCACGTGATTTGAGGGGACTTTGAGTCTTTCGATTCACACTTCTAATCTATACGACAACTAGGTATCTATCACTATAAGGGTCATGTTTGCTTGAGTTGCCGAGGTCCTAGGACTCTCCCCTTCTCTCGTAAAGATTCGTCAAGCTCATTATGGAGCTATCGCAATCACCAGCAGATAAGCAACGTGAGGAATTACAAGTTCTGCGGTCTATCTTCCCAGCAGAGGACTTTCTACCCCTTCCACCGAAGTACAACGCTTGGAATGTGAAAGTAAGTTTAGGAAGGTCAGTGTTCTGGCGCATTTATTCCTGAACACTTGAAAGGGACCGCCGGAGTTCATGCTGAAAGTTCGACATCCTGAACCCACTTGTGCAGAAGAAGTATGTTTCAACTTACATGTTGTGTGAGTTCTAAACCATATTTGTTTTGTTTCATTGATGGACGATATACCAGCTTTACGCAAACCTACCCAATCAATCCACCTGCTTTGAGAATCCACAAGCCTGCCTTTGGCTTAAATGAGCGCAACGTAGACACTCTCCAAGGACTCATCAATTTAAAGGTCAAAGAATGTCTGGGGAATGCGATGATTTACGACGTGGGTGTTTCATACCACAGAAGGAAAAGTATTCACGGGTTGAATAAAGATATACGACTTTTGTCTGGATTGGCTTCGGGACAATATTATACCTGGAACTCCTGGCATTTCATTGGCAAGTGAGATGTCTCATCGGGCAGCACAGGAAGAAGAGGCATGTATTTCGTATGTTATAATCAATCGGACTAACCTGGCAATCTCCAGGCTTTGCAGTTGCGACGAGAAGCTGATGCTAATCTACAGCGTCAAGAAGAAGAGAAACAACGCGAACAACTTAGTGCTCAGTTGAATCTTGATTCTCTTCGGAAGAAGGAAACAATGCGCGTGGAGCGTCAGAGAGCCAGGAGACGAGGCCTGTCCAATCCTGATGAAGCTGTCCAAACGGTTGAAGTTCCCATCGAGGTGTTTAAAGAAAAGATCGAGGTTCGCTATAATGAGCAGAGAATCGAATTTGATTCCGTGATGACATTCAATCCTCGGACTGGTCAGTATTATGTGGTTTGTGTTCGGCTTCAAGAAACTCAAACTTTCAGCATTTAGAGCATCTCGGAATCACTTGGAAAGCAGAACCTGTATGTGATGCGCCGAGAGGTTCGCTCACCTTCGATCTCCACGTCGTTAGCTTTGATAGCAACCACTATGGAACCGTTAAAGGAACATTATTCGGTCATCGTTGGTCTTATGAATCTGATCAGTTCTATAGGTATGAAAAAACTTGAAGAAATAGAGAAGGAACTTCGTGTCCTATCGACGATCCGTCATCCTAACCTCGTCAACTTGTACGCGGTGAAGTTGTCTTTTGGACAATTTCCAAGAATTTCTATTCTCACGGAACAGCGTCCCGGCATGTTGGTGTATGATCTTTTACGCAGCACTTCGTCTCTTAGCCAGCAAAAGGCGACTGTATGTTTAGGAGCTAATCTATGGAGCGTCTCACATCATGACCCTGGTTCTTAGGAATTTTTACAGCAATGTTTGTCTGCTTTGAATGCACTACACAATCGTGGACTGTTCCATAGAGGTATGCGTGCATGTATTAACTAATGTTTCTTGAATGTATGAGGATGATATGTTTGATAGGTATACATGCGACTTGTATAGGCTTGTCCGGTGGTAGGGACCTACGTGGAACGCCTATCATTAAACTCGAACGTGCCTGCTGGTATACAATACTGCGGGATCTTCACAAATCAAATCCTTTTGGGCAACTGCGACCACATCTTGAGGACGTAATACCCGAAACATGGTGAGACTGATTGCCAAGATGCTCAAGAGTGTTATCTTATCTTGTTGTCAGGCTTCCAAGAGAAGTTGTCCATTCGCCGCTGAGTTATACGCCTTCTAGGTATTGTGTCTTAACATTTAGTGATAACACTTATATCTACTTAAACCAATAATTCAGAGATATATCACAACTTGGTATCAGTTTCGTCCAGATGCTTCTTGGTTTAGACGTTTTGGCCCGATATTCAGATCCATTTACGGCTGTAAACTCTCGTACGTGGGAGCACCCAGATGACGGAGTGGTTGAACCATGTTGAGATCTTTGTCCTAGATGAGTTTCCTGAGACACTTAGAGATCTAACCGTTGCCATGCTGGAAGCTGGAAAGAAACGATCTACCACCTGTCTTAGCTTATTGGCTAATTTACCAGTGGATAGCGGGCTTGGTACACCTTTAAACATTGCGATGACGTCTCCGTCCATCCTAACACCTCCTGGGCGGTTTTGGCCCCCGAAGTCTCCAGAGCGAGAGCGAAGCCTATACTCCTCATATCGCCCCCATCATAGCCGTTGGCGCGAAGATTGGGAGGAGCTAGAGCATTTGGGAGAAGGAGGCTTTGGTCGAGTAGGTAGGTTTCAGTTATTCATAATGAGGAAGGTATCGCTTACGTTAGGTATCAGTTAAAGCTCGTAATCGCTTGGATGGCCGCATCTATGCAGTATGGTTAGAGGCTTTATCTTATGGTTACGTTCTTACCCTTCGTAGGTAAAAAAAATCAAGCTATTACAAAATACCCAAGATGACGAAAAGATCTTCCGGGAGGTCAAACTTCTTAGTCGGCTCCAACACCGCCATATTGTGCGGTACTATACGACTTGGCTCGAAACTCCGGATGAAACTGCATCTGAATCCAGTTCCAATAGCGATCATTCTTCTGATACGGGTTCTGAAGAGACCTCGCGTCAACCTAGTGTTGATGATGATTTTTTTGCTATCGATCTAGATGATATGACAACCCGTAGCGTTAGCCAAAGCACATCTTTTCCAAGTATACATTTCTCACGGGAAAGCTCTGAACGTCTGTCTTCCATGGATGATCCAGACTCAGGTAGCGAGGATGGGTCGGGAAGCCTTTCCCCTTCGTTATCCAGGTACCCCGAAAAAGAAAGCTTTACACCTGCTCATCGTGTTCTTTACATCCAAATGGTAATTTACCTTCCTTGTACTGATACTGCATTCATGCTGATATTTGGTTTCTTCAGGAGTTCGTGGAGAGACAGACGTTAATCGAGGTAGGTTGCCTATATCTAAGAAATTCACAGATCGCTTCCCTCGCAATCTTTTAGCGTATAACAGAAGGCTTGAGCGAGGAGGAAGCTTGGCGGTTATTTCACCAACTCCTGGAAGCGCTTGTTCATATGTCCAGCCTTCAAATTGTATGTGCCATCAATCAATCCTAAATTATGGTATATAACCTTCTTGAGGCTTAGTTGCATCGCGATAGTGAGTCGTTTCGTATCTGTTCCAACTGTTTGGAAGATGCCTATATATATATATTCCAGTCAAATGTGGGAATATATTTATCGGTGAGTGAGAATATATGTCACTAGGCTCTGTGCAAACTGAGCATCGTGTTTTTTATAGACAAGAACGGAGATATTAAAGTGGGCGATTTTGGTCTTGCAACCTCTAATCTAACAGCCACTTTATCGTCGGAGCCATCTCCTGGGACTAGAACAAGCACTATTCACGGGGAGATGACCCTTGACATAGGAACGCGCCTTTACACAGCCCCCGTACTTCTTGTTCGCTTTTGAATCGAGTATAGGTAATTGATATGTACTTAATATCCACAGGAGGTTCTCGGAAGTGGTTCCAGGCGCTATCACGATCATACAAAAGCGGATATATACAGCTTAGGAATCGTGTTCTTTGAGATGAACTTTTCGTTTAGCACACAATCCGAACGCATTGCTGTTTTAGAGGATCTGAGGAGACCCGAGATTATCTTTCCGAATGCGTGGCAAGGCCGCCTCCGACAAAGACAGAGTGGGTACCTCGTTCACCCACCCATGACAATCGACATTGCTGAATCATTTTACAGTTATAATTTCCATGCTTCAACATGATGTCGTAGTTCGTCCAACGGCACAACAGTTGTTCAAAAGCGATCTTCTCCCTCCTAGGGTCCAAGATGAGTTTTTCAGAAATGCCCTACAAGTAATGAGTACGAACTGCGCGTTTAACTTTCCATCACTAAATCCGCTGAGACTTCACTCAGCTCAAAGAGGGTCAGCGCACTACGGAGAGATCTTGAATTCCTTCTTTGATCAATCTCCGCAGTCAACCGCTCTAAGTTACGATAGGGATGTGAAGGTGCCAGCGTATGCCTCTCTGCTCCCTATCGTTCAGGACTATCTAGCAGAGATATTTCGATTACACGGTGCAGTGGATTCGCCGCTACCATTACTCCTACCAAAGGTCGATCGCGAAGATTATGGGTCGAACACTGTATTTCTATTGGATCGCCAGGGAGAATTAGTTTCTTTACCTAGAAATGGTCTCATTCCCATGGCACGACGCGCCGCTCAAAGCAACATTCGGAGGATCAAACGTTATCACATTGGTGATGTATATAGCGCTAGGTTCAACACTTTATCGAGGTACTCTGCCTAACCGGCTTACATCCATATACATAGTCTGGGTGGAGGTCACCCAAACGTTCGCAAAGCGGCCGTTGTTGACGTCATCACCCCAGATCTTACTATGGGTGCTCAACCTGCTGTTGCTGAATTGCTTGGGATTGCTGATCAATGCCTCAACGCGTTTCCTGGGCCTGAATTCAGCGACTATGTGGTTCATATCACTCACACTGATGGTCAGAGCCAGCTTTATGGATGGTTTCTAGAGTTCCCTAATGCAGTATTACAGTCAAGGAATGTGTCTATAATCGTATCCCTGCAGCACGGCGCTCAACCGTTCAGGATGTGCTTTCGCAGCCTAAATCCTCATGGCGTACCAAACGTGGACTTTTAGTGAAAGGTAATGTTCCAAAGGGTACTCTTGACGAGTTGGAGGCTCTATCTGAAGCTGGTGCGGCCTCCTCAACTGGTAGGTTACACTTACCTGACAATCGCTATAGACGATCTCGAATTGTTAATGGCGAATGTCTCCCGAGTTTCCACTTCTTTGCATTCAACACTTACTCCTTTAGTGGACGATATTAGGCAAGTCATTCGGTATGCAAAGACGATTGGAGTCTCGAGAACAATCAAATTCCGTCCACTAATGGACAGTAAGAACTTCGTTGAACCTGGAGTGTGGTTTCAAATCGTCAAGCCTTCAAAACGTGCAGAACTAATCGCTGGAGGGGGTAGGTGAGGACAAACGTTTATCCAACGATTGCGCGCTTATCAAAGACAGATATGACCATCTTATGAAAAAGTTCGCGGATCCAACAGTCAAAGCGGAAGCGGTGCGAGCATTCGGTCTACAAATCGATGTCGAACGAATTGCTATGCACCTCGCTGCCCACCAGAGTATCTCCGTGGGCAATTTAATTAGAGAAAAAAGGTCATTCGGGGCCTTCTCGCCTAGACGCTGCGACGTTTATATCTATGTACGTCTCCTTAGTCTTACGGCCCAATCCTCATGCTCTCTTAGTCTTTTCAAGGCGGGTATCTGGCGGAGCGACTGGAAGTGGCGGCATTATTATGGAAAAATAATATCAGTGCAGATCTTATGTATGATGTCGCGCTTAATAGTGAAGAAGATCATATGAAGATATGTGCAGATGAGGGTATCTTGTGAGTCATATTAGACGTCCGTTTTGCGATATTGTTGACGAGACAATGATCAATAGATTTACGGTATACCCCAAACCAACTACTGCGCGCCCCGATCAACCAGCTTTCAAAGTTAAGTCTGTTCTCCGTGAAACTGAGACAGGAGGTTGGTCTTTTTTTTTTGTGGTGCGTTTATGTTAACGTCCGTCGGTTGATACGTTTAAGTGTCGCGCTATGATTTGGTACCTTTCCTTCTTGCTCAAATCGCAGAACAACGGAAGATCGACGTCCCAGCGTCAATGTCCACATTGACAGGAGTAACAACACAAACATTAAATAAGGAGATAACAACAGGAGATAACGTGCAGTTGATCTTGCTACAAGATTCTAATCGCAAGCTCAAAAAGCCACCCAAAGGGGTCAAAGACGCTATGAATCCAGCAAAGGAGAAGGCTAGCGATTTAGCGTATGGCCTCAGCCAGTCGCTACGACAAAGCTTTCAGCAGGGGTTGCCCATAGTCGCAGTCGACATCCCGACGCTCGCATTTAATGCCATGACCAACGATGCTTATGCAGGGTGGCTAACGCATGAAGATGCTTGGAAAGCAGTCCTGGTGGCGATGCCTCAGATCCCGAGTGCAAGAGCAGGCGCGATCAGGGACGCTATCTTAAGGAAAAAGGAGGAAGGGAAAAAACATGTTTTGTTGTTTCATATCCACGACGAGCGGACATTTTTGTTTACATTGCATTCGTGATGTATTTGTGTTACATAGTGGAACGGTAAGATCAAACTGTTCATAATTCGGAAGAAAACATTCGCTTGATGGTTTTATATCGACTTAATACAGGTGTTCAGCGCATACTCTATTTCTGCGGACGAACGATTCATAGTGTTCAGGTACATGGTCAAGTACTACTAGTTCACAGTCGAAAAGGATGACTTTGGGTATAGTCGAGGAAGCGAGTCAATCGCAGCCAAACCTTAACAGCACATCTCGCAAGGGCAGCAGATGATATCCGCACAACCTAGATAAACCGTTAGTCTTGAAAAATAAAAGTAAAGATACAGTGATTACATTCACAGCAGTCCTATTCGCGAATAGAACGGGTGAGAACAACTTCGTGACTATTAAATGACCGACGACCGACCTTGCAACATTCAAAGCACAAGAAACACTCCAACATGCCGAGGAAGCAATCCTATCATTGCATTATGGTTCGAGTCATTCAGACAGCGCGTGAATGTGACGATACCTTGCCAGCACCTCCACCACGAAGACGCATGGTCTTGTGGTTTTTCTGCTGCGCCTCGAGCTGAGCCTGTTCTATAGAGGGTTGCACAGAGAGCACTGGAGCGCCTTGGTAAGAACGAAGGTATACAACAGATAAACTCTCACGAACCCATTCCTGAAGATGCCTTGGGTTGGTTCATGGTCTTTGAGTCCATTATGTTTGTTCAGAGTGATGGGGGTATGCGTTTGGGGCACGGAGCTGCCTCGAGGGTTTAAGTTTCAACCTATTTATACATTCACAGCGCCCAGCACCCTCTCAACTCCGCCCGGCCCACGCTTCGTCCCAGCGATTAAATTAGAGTTAATATTGATTGTGCTGCGAAAACAACGCGTACCGGTAGGTATTTCCTAGATTCAAACCATTTACATTTACAAGCGTTTGTGTTGTATAGGAAGAACTTGAATAAAGGCTGTACGCCTCGGAAATATTGTGAAGGGCGCCAGGAGGTACTTATACTACAGTATGTGTGTAAAACATCTCGTTAAACCTTCCCAACTAGCAAGTTCCGAACTGTCTCCCTTGCCGTTATTCTCGCTGTATGATAGAAAGTGGGGAAGTCCAACGTAGAGAACAAGATGTCCGCCAGTCCAAAAGGCAACATCAGGGGTATCCATCCTATGAATGGACGGGTAAATCGAGGCGGACCTTTGAATACGGGGAGGACAACCTACCTCTGGCATATTCCAGAGCAAAACAGCCCTCGTGCATCTTATACTGCTTCACAGTACCCCGGGGCAGGAAATGAACCGATCCAGCCGCATATACCTGAGCGTTTAGTGGTCAGCGCACAAAAAACGTAGGTGTGCGGATAAAACAAACTTCTTTTTCCACAGCACCAGCCGAAAATGCCCACTGTTCTCCGTACAAAATGTTAAAATAATCGTCTGCGGTGTGCCGACCAGTGTGTCCCTCCGTACCCAACGGCGTACCAAAAATAATAAGATACTCCGTAATAGACGCATGGAGTATCAGCATTGCCCCCATTGCACCCCCGGCATTATTGAACACCCAGTTTTCAGGTGTACTTGCAGTTTGAAGGACAAGTTGAGGCTTAGAGCCATCAGTGGTTGTATAAGTATACGTCAAGTTCGATATAATATGGGATATGATGAGATCTGTGGCATTGCCATGTGTCAATACTGCATCTTGGGACAGTTTGTGCAAAAATGTTGGGTCGAAGACGTAAAAGCGTGACTGGTGTCTATGAGGTTTTCGTATGCCTGGTATAATACATAAACTGGCTCACCCTTATTGAATCGAGGTAGGTACAACCTGCGATAGCGAGAAAAAGAATAGAACCCCAAACTAGAAACAGCCCGGTGTAGTCTCGACGATATAGCTGTACAGGAAGTGGGGGCCTAGGTTTGACGTCTCCTTTTCCTTTCTCCATGTCATAAACCTTGTCGATTCTACTTTTGCGTTTGAAGGAAAGTTAAAACAAGTTATGCGATTAATTACCATAACGGACTGGCGCCTATACTGACACATCACAATCCTATGTAAGTACTATGATACATTGTATCCAGTACATAACATGGCGAAAGGAAAGAATCTAAATCCGGCCGATGCACAACGTGAGCAATGCGTGATCACATTTCTATACCTCTCACCTAAACCCCAGGTAAGGCTGAGCGGAAGAAGGAGCTCAAGAAAGTATGTTTAAACTGCTTTTCTGCTCGCCTTGTTGCGCAGAAAGCTTACTTCCAATCGACAGAATAAGACAGAAAGACAAAAAACTAGGGATTTTGCACTTGTGAAAAAGGATACAAGCAGTGCGTACTGACGTTCCCATCCATTTCCAGAACCATTTGGGCATTGATAGATTATTCACTCTCAGGTCTTGAAGAAGAGATTGAGCGCCTGGAGAAAGCTGGTGCGCGGCGTCTTATCACACTTTTCATGATTTGATTATGGGTGTGATTAGAGGCCGATGGAGTGATCACTGCTTCACAGAAAAGCCAGCTTTCAGCGGGTCGCGCTGAACTGGCCCGCATCAACAAGAAGAAAGAAGAATATGTTGCTGAACATCCTGAACATCGTAAACTTGTATATCGAGGACGTCATAAAAAGACTGATCAGGATGTACAAGGGATGGAGGGCGAGGGTAAGAGGAAAGAGCGCAAGGTTTTTAATAAACATGGCATTCCCAGGCACCCTGAACGAAGTGTTTACTATGATCCTGTTATGAATCCCTTCGGTGTCCCTCCTCCTGGAATGCCATACATGGAGCGACGTACGCCTTGTTGAATGTTTCTCGAACGTCGTGCTGATGGAATTCTACAGCCTTGCGACCCGACGAGAGCGACAGCCAAGCAGACGAAGACAGTAATGATGGAAAAGGTAAATTCTATAAAGAGCGAGCTTGTATACTCTTATATGACGTGATTTTCAGACGGTTCAGACGATGACATAGTTATGCCATCCGGCCCCCCACCTGCTAAAACTGCCCAAGAGGATCTGGAAGTTGAGTCAGACGATGATATTCCTATGCCAGAAGGTCCTCCTCCATCCGACCGTAAGCTTTACATGCTGTGCAGGTCATGTCTTTTCTATAATTCATGTCCAATTACTACTCCTAGTACCACTTCTTTCACCTCCTCCTTTGTTGCCTCCCGGAAGCTCTCGTCACCAGACACAGCGGCACCCCCATCCCCTCAACAACCTCCCGCTACCAACTGGTTTTCTGACTACACAACCAATAGGGTTTCCGCCTTTTTTTCCAAACTCGTTTCCGCCGCCGCCGGTGGGATTTCCTGCTCCGCAACCTCCACCGGTATTCGCTCCCCATCTCCCAGGATGGCCATCCTATATACCCCGCTCACGTCCTCAATCCAATGGATCAATACAGGACCCTCTTGCTTCAGCCCCACATCAGACATTCCAGGCTTATCGTGCTCAGCAAGCTCACTCAGGTCATCCACTACCTGACAAGCCAACTCAAGATACGTCAAGCCAAGGTCGCGTGGATGCTGTTTCTTCTACCGACAATGGTACAATATCCGCCCCTGCACAACTACGAGACCTTAAAAAAGAGAGCACAGCATTTGTACCATCATCTCTCAAACGAAAAAAGCCCGTGGGTGCAATGGCTTCTTCTGCCGTTGTTGCAAATCGTATCAATGCGGCTCCGGCCAGTCGTGACGATGGGATCAATAGGAGTGGGGAGGTTGAGGTTGCGCGACCTGATTTGCTTGGTGCCTTAAAATCCAATTTCCCCGGACACTCACTTGAAAGAGACGACGTAGCGGCCAGGAAACGAAAATTGGATATCTCCGAATCTAAGAAAGGCAAGGACGACTATGAGAAATTTATGGATGAAGTAGGGGATATATTGGGCAGTTAGACTAGTTTAGTCTAATAATCATGTAGCTAACTCTAATCGACCTAACCTTGCCATAGCGCGTCATTACATAAGGGTAGGAGTCACCACCTTCGACGGTGGCGATCGCCTACATCGCACGTTTCACTCGTAACTGTGCCATATTATTTATCTCTCTTGCTCTTCATGTCTTCAATCAATGTGCCCTCGAAGCCAGCTCCCAACCCTAAGCGTGGTCCGAAGATGTCTTCATCCAACCAATCCCTCAACCATCTGCTTAACTTCACACTACCGCCCAGGCAACCTCATGTCAACGGGCCTAGGAGGAGCAATAAGAAGGCTAATGCAAGCTATGGCGCCCGGAGCGCAGAGAGTGAGCAGCCATCATGAATATGCAATGCCCACGTTCCCATCTTGTATCTGCGGCTTTGCGCAGGGTTTGTAAATGCTCAGTATCGTTTCATGATGCAACCCTCTGGAGACTATACGGTTCATTTTGCAGATCCAGATATGTGAGCTTTATGGCCTATTTGGCAAACGCGAGCTTTAGCGTATCATCATACAGATCTTTCCAATGGCATGACGTTCTGCAGGTCATCGTCCCCCGTACTTCTGCTACTGCTGCGGTTGGATCCCACAGAGACCAGGGAGGCCCGATTACATGCCCGATTTGCCTTTCGCCGCCTACTGCAGCCCGAATGACGAGGTGTGGGCATGTAAGAATTTCCGAAAGTTCGGGTCTCAAGCTTTTCTAACCGAACCAACAGGTATTTTGTTTCTCATGCATACTACACTACCTGAACACGTCCGATATCGAGAAATGGATTCGTTGTCCGATTTGTTTTGACTCTGTCAACGAAAAGCAATTGAAGAGCGTCAAATGGTTTGATGGCACGATGACAGGTGAAACATTTGCGAGTCCAGAAGATGAGCTGGACTTCTCTTCATTACCCAATTCACGCAAGACTCTTCGAATGCGTCTAATGCAGCGTCCACAAATCACCACGTTGGCTCTCCCTCGATCTTCAACCTGGCCCTCGGAGCTTCTTGCCCCCCATCAGACTCCCTTTCATTTTCTCCCGGATGTTTTCACGTTCTCCAAATTCATGCTTGCGACTCCATCGTGTCTCAACGCCGACCTAGCGAGGGATCTCGAAGAGCTTCAGGCGGAACGCCGAATACTCGAAAGCATGAATGATGATCTCAGCATCCTCTTTGTTGATACTGCTGAACTCAAAGTACGATCTCAGATAGAGGAGGTTAATGCAATGGAAACGGAGCTACTTCGACGCGCTGTGGACAAAGCCCAACGAGAGTTAGCCGATATTCAACGTCGTGAGGCTAAGGTACAAGAGGCTCTAAGCAAGGATGTAGGCGCATTTCTCCCCCCCGAGAATACTCCTGAGGAGTTCCTTTCCATCAAACATGATAATCCTCAGATGGCAAACGCTAGGGATGCCTCTCGTGGAGCCCGGTCACGCCGTAATGTCAACCCACCTCCTCCCTCCACATCCACATACTACTACTACCAATCGGCCTCTGGGAGCCCTATCTTCCTTCATCCATTCGACATTCGCATTCTCCTTTCTCATTTTAACAATTATGCGTCTTTTCCGAACGAAATAGACGTGGCAGTAGAGGCCCTTTCAGAGGGTGCCGTCAATGATGATTTGCGAAAAAGATGCAAATATCTTGCGCTACCAGATGGTGCGGATGTTGTTTTTGTTGAAGCCGATTTAGAGTCAGTTGTTGGAGCGGATGCCCTGAAGGGCTTTGAAGGTGCTCTGAAAACACGTCGCAGTAAACGAAAGGAAAAACTAAAGAAAGATGATCGGGCGAAGATGCGTGCGGAGGATAAGGAGAAGGAGCGGGTATATGGTAATGGATTGCAATGGAACCTCGATGGGTTTGGCTCGTCAGTCAAGATTCCGGACGATTGGTCGACCGCAAGACCTGACGCTCAAGCTCAAACTCAAACTTTTCAGGCAACGCCAACGCAACAACCAGCAGGCGCCTGGGGGTCTAGGAGCTTCGCTTCCGCTCTGCATGCATCGCCATCTACACGAATCCAAGGACGTACTCGCCGACAAGATGACGATACACATGATGAGTGGGATATGGACATTGCTTGGCACGAGATGGAACGGCGTAACGGAAGTAAGAAACAAGCCAGAAGCCAGAAGATGGTAATTCTTGGAGGCGGACCTGGCGCGACACGACGTCGCTAACATATTATAAGATGAGTTGTACTTTGTTTTACTTTCTACGTCACTGTAGCACTATCAACACATCATGAGAAGGATAGATTTGAAGTTTTTATTTCAAGTATATCCAACATGGATTACATAGCTAGCAGAAGAGCGAAGTAAAGGGCTAGAAAAATGTGGACAACCATTGTGCCTCTTTTTCCATTTCTTCAGGTCCCCTTGGTTTCCGGTTTTCATCAGCATCGACTTTGAGCTGCTCGATGTTTTTCGGCTCATGCAACCTCAGTTGACGCGGAAGTTCTTCCTCAGATTGTTCAAGGGCAGGATAGACATCGTTATTCATGTTCTCGAACCTATCACCTCTGAAGCGTCTGGGAAGAACATGCACGTGCACATGCGGGACTGACTGTCCTGCTGCTTTGCCATCCTGACATACATATGCAGATATCAGCTATATCGGACTTCAGGTCGGTCGAGAAACAGTGACAAACTTGGCAAGCAATGGTTAATGCCTCTGCCTCGTAAGCGGCTTCTACAACTTTGCCCACTTTTTGTACTGCTGCGAATAAAGACGAGACCTCATCCTGGGTTAGATCCGCTAGCCTAGCTGCAGGTCGCGCGGGAATGACGAGCACATCTATACCGAGGATCCCAAACTACGTTGTTATGAAAGCGAAGTGGATGCCAAAAGTATGCTTACGCCCCGGAATAATAGGCTTTAGATTTACGATGGCAAATGAGAGTGGGTTCCGATAAAACGCTGCGAGTACATGATAGCCCGTCAAAACCTAACGCATGACGATCGATCTCACTGTTGGTTCCTGACTAACCTTGACGTGTGACATCGATAGTCGAAAAAAGCAAAGGGCCCATCCGATGCCTAGCAGCTACCTACGCTCTTCCCAGTTTGACTTTAAGTTGGTCTTGCGATAGGTTCCAAGCCGCCTTCCCGGTTCAAAGTCCTTCTCCGAAGGGCAAACGGAGTTTACGGGGCTTGGAGCAAACTACCGGGTTTAGGGGGGTGCCTTTTTTGCGTCTCCCATCCGTCACTCTCATTTGACAATCTTGCCAATTAATGAAAGTTGTAGCTGAGATGTCTCACTACAGCTTTCCCAACTTGGTCAAGCACATATAAATCACTTTGAATTGCAATCCAGCACTGGTCCAAGGTGAGACACTCGCTTCTTCAAATGATGCACAGCTGTGAAATAGGATTGGGACTGCCTCAATGGTACTCAACTTGTATATATCATATTTATCAAGTATATTGCAAAGATTTTCATGCTTCCCATACCTCAATAACAGTAGTCAAAACAATATTTCTTTGTTTCTGCTGTACTCTGTCTGACTTTTCAGTTTGCAAATGCACCCTAAGAGAATAACTAATATGCCTACAGCTGGTGAGACACCTTGCAAATAGAAATACAAATAGGATCCTAGACTTCCTGGTATTCGGAAAGTGAACATGAGTATTGAAATTTGAGTATGTCAACTGTCAATTTACTATGCAGCACTGTAAGAATGTAGATTCTTACTGCATATATGCTACTATTTAGAAAATATAAGTCACCAGAGTGACTTATGGCTCAGATTATGTAAAGCCACCCACTAGGGTGCCTGTAGATAGTGGACAACTATACAGTTGTCCACAACTAATTATATAAGCAACTTTAATCTTACTTGTAACCACACACATCGCAGACACCAATAAAAGATCAAACCGATCTTTTACCCAAGCCGATGAGTTTAACACTTGCCAGAAGTCTTGCAACAGTAAACAGACGTTTACTGTTGATTTTTCTAAAATCAATAGAAGAAGGCCACAGTGTGGCTGATAGATCATAGATCTATGACTTCAATAAGAACTCGAAGCCAAATGTCTAGATCCAGAGAGGATCAAGATACGTCTGGAGCCAGAGCCAAAGGCCCAGATAGGAGAGCTGAGACTGCCCATGACATGGACAGGTGAACAGGAACACCAACGAGGATAGCTAGTCCTCATAGAACTATGATGCCCATAGCTTCTGACTCCATGAGTAGAAAGCAAGTATTGGCAGATCTAAGGAGATCTGCGCTGGAGGAATCAGAAATGGACAAAATATCACCTGTTAAGAAAACAAGAAGAACTTCGACCAGGTTGAAGTTACAATCACCTCTCAATGAGTCGAGAGAAGTGCCGATGAGCGACACTGACAAGTCACCAGGAGTGCAAATGTCCCGGCTGCCATATGTTCAAGAACATTACAGATCGCGAAGTTCACCATCCCAAACAGGGATGGAAGAGCATGGGTTGATACGCCGGGAAGACAAAACCTGGCAATATGAGTGTACAACCGGACATGTTGCCCAGATGATTATGGCCCTCAAAGAGAGCCGTAAACACGTAGGTATTACCTGTGAAGTGAGCGAATGAGTGGCTGAGGCAGCTCGTGCAGCAGACGACATTGCGAACCAACTCCAAACCCTGGGAGATGGTATGGAACTGTTAATACAGTCCCTGGAGGAGGAAGTACAGGGACCTTTACGTGGAAAGGCCCCCGAGCATGGAAACAATCCCAATAGGGATCGTGAAGTCAACCACAAGGCTAAGAAGGATTGCAAGAAACGAGATAGACAGAGAATGCCACCTCCGTCTGGACCAAGCAAGAGGAATGGTCCTCATGAAGCGAGCACTACCCTAGAGCAGGATTGCATCAGTACGCTGGCGTGTACTGAGGAAGAGACGGATTGTGAGCTAGAGGCTCGCAATAGAGAAAATATCCGCAAAGGAATTTGCAGATCGAAAAGGATGTACAATGAGCAAGAAGTGCTCAAAGCAGTGACCCAACAGTCACTGTGGGAGATGATGAAGTCTGACACTGATAGCGTCAGTACCATGACTAGCACTCATGTTAGTCTTGAACGTGAGTTTGATCACTGGGATAGGATCGAACAGAAGGCAGTGCGATGGAAGCACCGTGCACAAGAACTCCATGCTAAACATGCGGATAATCTAGTCAAGGAGGCATATATTGCCTGGATTGAAGGCAACACCTTCGAGAAACTGATCAAGTCAGCGAGAGTGGCTTGATCTGCCCTTAGTAGCAGTTATAGATTGAGGGATGCATTCTTAACAGCTGACAAACATCGACTGCTGTATCAGATCAATGAAGACATCGCCGATCCACCAGTGCAGCAGGACATGAGTAATCATGTGCCTCACCCACACAGGCAGATACAAGCGATACCATGTGCGGTATTACTAGCAGTTATGGATCCTGAATGGAGGGTTCAGGAGGTAGGAGGAAATCCGTCTACATATGTAGATGGAGTTGCAAAGATGGTGTGAGCTGCCCTTGAGAAACATAAGGACAGTGAGCCAGACAAATCCATGCTTGCTAAAGCCAGAGTAAAACTACCTCACCCAGCAGAATATGCTAGGAAAGCAGATCTCGAAGAATTCAAGAACTTCGTCTCAGGAATCCTGAGATGGCTAGGCATGAATAGTTTACTGGGGCCGTCCAGCATGGAACTCCAGCTTGACTATTTGGGCACCCACCTCAAAGGTGAGGCATTGGAGTGGTATGCTTGAAATATCGAGTGTCATGATTGAGTTGTAGTCGATTGGACTCTAGAGAGTGCAATTGCTGGGTTGCAACAGCAATTCCTACACGCACTCATGCATAGACATGTGTCAAACAAGTTCGACACAATTGTGCAAGGGACTAAAACCGTTCAGGAGTTACTGAACAACATTACAAAGTATGCAGCGTGGATGATACATCTGCCCAATGAATATATGATCCACAAGTGGTTTGTAGCAGCACTTCGAGAAGCACTGCGTCATGAAGTCCTAAAACTGGGCTACACGACAGAATTCAGTTCAACAACTGAATTGTATGAGGCCACAAAGGCTGTAGAGGATGTGTCCTGATATGATATCAGATCACACAAGATGGAGTCTAGCAGTGCTCACGCGCTGCAAGCAAAGCCTAGTTCAACAAATAGTTGAAGTCAGGTTGTTGCAAGCTTGTCTTGAGCTCCCAATACAGGGAGCCATCCTACAGCGAAGCAGACATCATATCGTCCACTTAATGCTCAACCTCAAGCGGAGACGAGACTGAGTGTACCCCAAACAGGGGTACAAGCTACACAGAGCTGGAGCGGGAGCTCCCACCGCTTCTCGCCCTCCACAAAAACCTCCTGGAGGTTCAGGAGGTCAAGGATGTAGCACAGAGCTAACATGCTATGAGTGTGGACAAGTTGGGCATATCAAGCCCAATTGCCCACAGTGGAAGAACAAACTGCGCATAGCAGGTGCATGGTTAGAGGAAGTGGTTGAGCACTCAGGGAGTGCTATAAGGGCAACCTCCAGGAGCAGTGGAATATCACACTGGAAACTGGAAGATGGGAATCAAAAGGTATATAAGCTCACAGAAGACTACATACAAGGATACACACCTGGCAGATGGGAATCCGAAGAGAAAAGCCCAAGGTTCCCACTGCCGAGATAACTACCTAAAGGAGTATGCAAATAAGCGCTGGAACGTATGGCAATTATGTAATGGGATCGGAATCCAATGCCATTATGTAATGCGGGCGCTTATGTAAGCGAATATGGACAAAGAGATAGGGGAAGGATATATAATGGAGGAAAGAGAGAAATGGGGAGGAATGGATAGAAGGAAGAGAGAATAGAGAAGTGTAGAATGACATGAAATGGGGTTCCCCTTACATCACCCCCCTTTTAGAGTGTGACGTCCCGACACACTGACACCTACTGGAGGTACAGGTGGTTTTTGACAGAATGTGTCAAAGTCTGCAACACTAATGCGACGAGGGGCACCGGGATGGAGGTGGTGGAAGTTGGCAATGAGGTCTGGGGCTGATAGATCTGTCTCAGGGATCCACTCATCATGCTCATACCCATAACCCTTCCACCTGACCTTGTATTCGAGTTTTCCACAGCAGAATTGACTGTCCAAGATCTGTTCAACCTCATAGTGCTCATCTTCCCCTACAAGGACTGGGGGAGGTGGTGGTTGAGCTTTCCGACCGGCAATGGGGTCTGGAGGGGCTGGGAGGAGCTTCACCACAGGGAAGACAGGGTGGAGGCGACTCATAGACTTGGGGAGCTGAAGATGGTAAGCATTGGAGCTGACCTTATGTTCCACTAGGAATGGGCCTAGGTTTCGGTGTGACAATTTCTTAGGGCAAGTGGTGCTAATGTCACTTGCATCTAGGAAGACTTTGTCACCAGGAACAAAGGTAGGGACTGGCTCACGATGACGATTGTAATACCGAGCCATATCCTTTTTTGCCTTTACAAGGGCGGCTCGGGCTTCGAACAGGGAGTCAGCCATTCGTTGTTTGAACTCATTCACAGCTTCTCTCCTAGATGACTGCTGGTGAGGTTCAAAGCCCATGTGTGGGTGGCGACCAGAGTCAAGCATGGGGGAGTCTCTTTTGTGGATGAGTGGACATGGTTGTTGTACTGGAACCCTGCAAGGGGCAGGAGGTCGTCCCAGTCATCCTGTCATTCATTCACAAACAGATGGAGATACTGCTCCAGCTCTTGGTTGAAACATTCTGTCTGTCCATCAGTCTGTGGGTGGTATGCTGTGGAGGCAGCCACCTCGATACCCAGCAGTCTGTATAGCTTGCAAGTGAACTTGCTGACAAACTGTGTACCTTGGTCTGAAACCACATGGAGGGGAAGGCCATGGTGTCTCCAAACATGATCCCTAAAGAGACGAGAGGCTCCCAATGCTGTAATTGTGGTTAAGGTGGGGATGAAGTGAGAACATTTGGATAAGGAATCCACGACCACCATCACTGCATTGTACCCATGCAAGTTGGGGAATTCTACAATGAAGTCAACACTGACTGTCTCCTAGCATTGCTCAGGAACCTCCAGAGGGTGCAGTTCTCCAACAGGCAACCAATGTTGAGCCTTGGTGTGTAGGCATAGGTCACACGCCTTTGTGTAGCTACCAATGTAGCAAGACATGTGAGGCCACCAATAGTTCCAAGAGACAAGTTCCAAGGTCTTCCAACGTCCAGCATGGCCAGCAATGCAGGTGTCATGATGTTGGGAGACAATTCAACATCATAAGTCATGCTGATCAGGGACATATACCTTTCCACAGAACAAAAGTGTACCATCCCTTTCATCCCACTCTGATGACTTGACAGACTTCCCAGTAGTCTTGCGAAGCTCCTTAGCAGCACGTGCAACTGACTCCTCCAGCTCTCCCTCCTTGGTGCCATTGTGAATATCCCTCAGGATGTCACATTCTTCACCTGTAAACTCCAGTCCTTCCAGTGCACAAATGACAAAGAGTTCTGGTTGGAGAAGCACCAAATTATCATTGTCATTGGAGCCAGTGCCATGATCAGGTCAGCGAGAGAGTGCATCTGACTTCCCCATTGTCTTTCCAGGACAATGGTACAGGTTGAAGTTGAACCGAGACAGATAAA
The DNA here is from genome assembly GCA_015039355.1 of Ramaria rubella. Classification (NCBI taxonomy): domain Eukaryota; kingdom Fungi; phylum Basidiomycota; class Agaricomycetes; order Gomphales; family Gomphaceae; genus Ramaria; species Ramaria rubella. Next base: position 155,316 of record MU134473.1, read on the forward strand.
GAGACCAGCAGGCTTGGTGACAGTTGAGCTTTTTGTAAGTATTTGAGATTTTTGTGGTCTGTCCAGATCTCAATACTATGCCTTGCCCCCTCAAGGAAGTGTCGCCATTCTTCAAGGGCACTGATGATGGCGAGCATTTCCTTGTCATGGATTTCATAGTTGCACTCAACCAGACTGAGACTCTTGGAGAAGAAGGCTATGGGGTGCCATTTGTTATCGACCTTAGACTGTTGGGAAAGAACAGCACCGGTTGCAAAATCAGAGCTATCTGCTTCGACACGATATGGGAGGTCATCATCTGGGAATGCAAGGATGGGTGCAGATGTTACCAATCTCTTTATAGTGTCGAAGGCAGCCTGCTGTGAGGGTCCCCATGTCCAAGGAGTGTCTTTGCAAAGCAGGTCGAACATTGGTCGTGCATGATGTGAGAACTTCTCAATAAATCGACGATAGAAGTTGGCAAAACCAAGGAACGACTGCACCTCCCTCTTATTGTTAGGTGTTAGCCACTCAGCGACACCAGCAATCTTGACAGGATCCATTTCAGCTTTCCCATGAGAGATGATGAGACCTAGGTATTCAATCTTGGTCTTGTCAAAGTCGCACTTGTCAGGACGCAAATAAAGCTTGTGTTCTCTGAGACGCTGTACCACTTTCTGTATGACTTTATGGTGACTTTCTAGATCTTATGAAAAGATCAGAATGTCATCCGGATAAATGCATACGACACCTTCAGCAATGAGGTCATGGAAGATGTCATTCATCATAGTCTGGAAAGTGGCAGGGCTGTTAGTGAGGCCAAAGAACATCACTAGAGGTTCAAACAGTCCCTGGTTTGTCCTGAATGCCGCTTTCCACTCATCACCCTCTTTGATTCTGACATTGTTAAATCCCCAACAAACATCAAGCTTAGTAAAGTAGTGGGCCCCTCGTAGGCTGTTGACAAGGTCGGAAATCAAAGGAAGAGGGTAGCGATTCTTGATTGTCATTGCATTCAGCACTCGATAGTCTTGGATGAACCATAGGGCACCATCTTTCTTTTTGACAAAGAACACTGGTGAGGCCATTGGTGACTTCAATGGTTGGATGCATCCTGTGCTCAAATTCTCCTCAAGGAATTTGTCCAATTTAGCCTGCTCTCCTGGGGAGAGGGGGTATACCTTGGGTGAGGCTCTGGGGTTGGCTCTGGGTTCTAACTTGATGGCGTGATCCCATGGTTTGCGTTCTGGAAGCTTGTCAAACGACTCCTTTGCAAAGACATCTTTGTAGTCAGACAGGTAGTCAGGAAGAGTGTCTGAAGGTTGGGAGTTGCGCCAGGCTGCTTCTGCTAGGTGTTGGGATGTTGTTGAAGAAGCACGAATGAACTCAGCTTGGGGAGGGAGCATAGTGACTAGAATGCAGTCACCCTCTTCTATGGCCTCATCAGATGTGCCTTCAGCCATTTCAGAATCACCCCCATACTGTTGACTCAGGAGGAGTTCTTCTTCAGCTGTTGATCTATCTGAATCATGCATGAGAATGGGGCTAGGACCAATACGGCAGGTGTGCAGTCGTAGGGCCTTCTGATGTTCTTCCTAGATGATGTTGCGACATGTATGGCACTGGGGAGGACACCGAGTCATCCGTACTTCTTGAGACTTCCAGTCAACTTCTGGGTTGTGGTCCCAAAGCCAGGTGTAGCCAAGGATCATACGTTGACGCCCTAGGTGCGTAACAGCGAACACAGCTCTCTTGGAATGGTCTTTGTACCGCAGAATTAGATCAATGACTTCAGTGATAGATCCAGATTCATTGGGTGAGCCATCAACATTGTACACAGGAATAGGATGAGAGAGTGGTTGTGCAGTGAGGCGGTTTTCCTTAACAAATCCCAAGTCGATAAACAAGCCAGTGGCACCAGAGTCAAGTAGAGCGCAAACTGACTTGATCTCTGCTGTGTCTGTGGTTTGAACCTCAACTGGGAGATAGAGGGAGTTTGGGCCTGGGGTGGAAGCAACAACATACTGTGCAGGAAGGTTTCGTTCCCATTTTTTACGACGGAAGCGAGTAAGAGGTTGGAAAGGAGTTAAGGGTTGTGTGTCTAGCATTTCAGTCTCCATAGCTGAGGAATCAGGTTCTGAATCTGTATATTCATCATTTACCTGATTATACAGCAGTGGAGCAAAATGATTGGAAATTGGCAGCAGGGGCACACTATTCACCTGCTGCGCAACACAAAATCCTCTTCTTCTTCCTGAGGCTCTGGACCATCCTCCTTGATAGGGCTTGCAGCTTTATGATCAGCAGATGACACCAAGTGGGTGATCCATTCCTCCTTCTCTTCTGCAGTCATGGTACGAACATCAAAGGCTTGAGGACATTCTCTAGAGAAGTGGCCTGGTTTTCCACACCTATGGCAGACAAGAGAACTAGATTGATGATGACGAGTAGCATCTACCTCCATTGCTACTGGCTGAACAGCTGTGGTGACAGCAGGTGGGGCTAGCTGAAGTTGTGGTGCCAAGTCTGATTGGTGAGGTGGGTGTGGGTTTCTGTGGTTAAGACCAGTAGAGACGATGGTGGGGTAGGCTGAAGTGTTTGGTGTACCACAGGAAGCACTTTGAAACGCTTCATTGGCAGCACATGCCTGTGAAATTGTCCTAGCCACCGAAAACCATTCAGAAAGGTTGTCATCTGAGGGGCATCCTTCAACCATATTTGCAATCTGACTCTGGACAGAGGGGTCTAGACTGTGACGAAATTTCATGACCAGGGAGGCTTGTTCTGTATACCCAGACTCCTCGACCAGTTCCTCGAATTTGTCAATGTAATCATCAACTGTGTGATGATTTTGATAATATTGACGAGACTCAAGCTTGGTCCTGGCAGTAGTCTCTTCATGAGGAAGGAAGAATGTTGATTTGAATGCTTACTCAAAAGAAGCCCAAGAAGGATGAGCAGGCCTGCCAGTTTTGGTTTCCATCTCAAAGATACATGTGGCAAATGAAGAGACACAACCAGATTTCATGAATGACAGGGCCCAGAGGACCTTGGCATGATCGTTGGCAAATTGGGTCGGGCATAGGGCAAGGTAGAGCTTGCATGAGTTTAGGAAGGCTCGTCCTTTCTCTCTGTCACCACTGAAGTCAGCTGGAGTGGCAGGTGTTGCATGTTTGTGAGTGGTGGGGGGGGGAGAGTGACGTGGTCATGAAGTTGGTGACATCATGGTTCAAGGTGTGTACTTGGACATCTGTTTGCCAGAGTTGTTGTGATAACACTTCCTTCTGCTCTCTTTCAACACGTAGGGTGGCCTCTAGGACAGCAACACGTTGGTGAAGCTCATTGTAAGCCACTTGGAAATCAAAGGAAATAGGGTCTTCAGGGATGGGTGTAGACATAGTGGAGATAGATGGAATATAGGGTGCTACGTAGAGAGTGTACCAGAGGGGTTCTGAACTGCCATGCACCTGAAAAAGTTGATCCAGAGACAATAGCAACAGCAACCAGTCCAGTAAGTTGTGAGGCTTTTCTACTATAAGGGCAACCTCCAGGGGGAACTGGAATATCACACTAAACACTGGCAGATGGGAATCCAAAGATATATAAGCTCACAGAAGACTGCATACAAGGATACACACCTGGCAGATGGGAATCTGAAGAGAAAAGCCTAAGGTTCCCACTGCCAAGATAACTACCTAAAGGAGTACACAAATAAGCGCCGGGACGTACTGTGATTATGTAATGGGGTTGGAATCCAATCCCATTACATAACCAGGCGCTTATGCAAAGGAAAATGAAGAACGAATGCACTGTGTTTACATAATGGGGTTGGAATCCAATCCCATTACATAACTGGGCGCTTATGTGAGTGAGAATGGATGCCAAGTTATGTAATGGGATTGGAATCCAATCCCGTTACATAACCAGGCGCTTAAGTAAGCGAACTTGAACAAAAAGATAGGGGCAAGGGAGATAATGGGGGGAAGGGAGAAGTGGGGAAGAACAGGTAGGAAGAAGAGATAATGGGGGGGTATAGAACCACATGAAATGGGGTTCCCCTTACAGTTACGTAATGGGATTGGAATCCAATGCCATTATGTAATGCAGGTGCTTATGCAAGCAAACATGAACAAAGAGATAGGGGAAGGATATATAATGGAGGAAAGAGAAATGGGGAGGAATGGATAGAAGGAAGAGAGAATAGAGAAGTGTAGAACCACATGAAATGGGGTTCCCCTTACAGGCAGAAGCTGGCAGAGGCACATGCCACCATCCAGAAGATATACGCAGATGGGCTGCACCACCAGGTTAAGGCTCCCAAGAAGGCACATAAAGTTAACATCCACGCACAGCTTCTTACCTGTCCAGAGGTGCAGCAGGAGTGGGAGGAGCAGCAGGCGGTGGAGGATGCCCATCTAGCAGAACTGAAGAGAAAAACAGATGAGCAGAATGCCACAATGCATGCCTGCACAGCGCTGCACCTCCAGAACACTGTGCTCAAGACATTCAACCTGCCCTTGCACCACTACAAGAGCAAGGACGACCTCCGCGACCTCACACTTGCACTCACACTTGACGATGGAGAGCGCTGCCCGGACATCCAGGCTCACATCAAGGACCACCTGCAGAGGCACCCAGAGATTCAGAACAACCCCCGCTTCATTGCCCTCTATGCTAAGAAGTGGGCAGCATGGGGCTCCCACCAGGCCAAATCCACCCACCCCTTCGCAGCTCCCCTCTGAGGATGATACATCCTTGTCACACATCCCCGGTCCCGCCCCTTCGCCCCTACCCCATCCTGCAGCCTCCCCCAATGCAGCCCTGCCCTGCTTGCCCGCTCGTGAGCCTCCCTTGCATGTCCACGCTGCCTCACTGAGTCCACAGGCCCCCATGCCACCCTTTGCAGGCAATCCCCACTATCCCCCCGACCTCATCACCACAAGCCCATACCCATATGCACAACCCCACACCCTGCCCTCATTCAGCAGCACCCCAGGGTTTGTGGGGGCTACAGTGTCCCCCCCACCATTCATCCCCAATGCTGGCAGCCAGCTCCACTATGGTGCCACTCTGGGGATGGCTGTGCCCACCGCCCTCCAGGCTCTCCCTAGGAAGGGCTACTCTGTTTCCCACTCATCGATTGCTGGTGCTCTGGGGCTGTCAGGTCCCCCAATGAACCCCTATGCCTATGCATATCCCCAGCCCCAACCCTACCCCCAACCCCAGTACACTCACCTGCAGTCACCACCCACCTTGTTCGCCCACACTTTTGGGGTGAAGGACTACACATACAGCTCCCAGAGCATCGTGTCGCCCCCCCGATGCAGGCTGGGGGTATCCTGCAGTGTTGGGAAGCAGAGGCGACGTAACAGGCTTCCAGAGCATGTATGTCCCCTCGGCCACATCACATCACATCACCCCTCCTTTCCCCCCCCCCCCAGTTTACCCCCCATGTGTCTCCCGCGGGTCCATCCTCCACTGGCTCTGACCCTATCAAGTGGGGCAGCACCCAACCTCACGCAGAAGGGCATCGTGCACCCCAGTTTCTAGATACAGGCTCCCCCAACCATATTTTTGTGTATGTTCCATGCACCTTACCCACCCCTTGCTCCCCCACACCATCACACCCTGTAATTGTGTTTGTGTTTTTTTTTTTAGAAAAAATGTAAAATACATGTACCTATACAATGGTCTTTGCTACCTCACATATAACTTTGGTGGGTGTGCCGATTTCGGCACACCCAATGGCAGACCTGCGCGCCGTGTGACGAAAATGTGACGGATTGTGACGAAATGTGACGAAACGACGCGGCATCTGGTTCAAACACCCTGCTCACCAGGTGTTACGTCTCGCACCGGTCCACCTCCCCTCCATCAATTCATAAAGGTAGATAATAATTAAGATTAAGTTACTACATAACACTCTATCTACTTTGCAGCTTCCCCCAAGGCTCGTTGAAAGCCCTAGAAGGTAGCGGATAGGAAAATTCAAAGACCTGTCACCTGATAGTACAAGTCCAAATTTTCAAACTCCTGGCGACTGATGGTAGGATTTGAGTTTGGAAACTCGGATAACTTGCTGATACCGCACGGCCACCGTAGGCGTATCATATATTTATCTTGGTCCTTGAAAACACAAGGTAACAATCCAATATGAATCGCGCGCATGCGATTGCTCATTGACACGAGGTTGCCTAGACAGTCTAGACTCTTCAACTAATGACACACGAAGTATCCTTCTTCATCTTCGCATAGGGATCCTGTGAGTGTTCTACTATCTTAGGTGCGTCTCCACCACCCTGCTTTCCAACCATCGAGGCATGCTCTTTATCCTCTCGAGAGCTTGATCGTTCGAGCTCGGCTGCGTCAATCTCCTCCACAATGTTCTCCGCTCCTTTCAAGTGTTCCTCTGGCAAAGCATTAAGTATTTTCGACAGTGCCAGGCTTCCTAAGCGCAATAACGCATCTACGTGAGGGATTCCCTGGGATTTCGCAAACTTTGAGACACCAGTGATTATCACAGGATGTTTAAGGGCTTTATCCAGGACGATGATGACATCGCGGCCATTACTTGCGACTATACATTTTACGTCAATACAGTGGCGTTCAAAAGGTCGGTCCATGTATTGCAAAATTCCTCACCTGAATGCCGGATCTTAGGTCCATACTCGATATTCAACTGCTGCAACTCAGCCTGCGCCTTCTCGAGGGAACTAGAAACAACCAAAATGGCATTCTCCCTGAGGGATGTGATAAGCAGCGCAGCGGCATATTAAGTATCCATGCTAAAGCCTGCCTTACCCGGCTGCCTTCAAGACTTCAGCAGTTTTCGTTGTATCGACCTTCCCTGCCCTCAACTTCTCATCAACGATAACTACAATATCCCGACTGCTTGTAGAGACAGTAAGGTGGATCTCCTCAACTGCACCCATCAGGTTGACCTTTCCCTTCTTGAATTGCGCTCCGACCTTGACCCCCGGGGTCAAAGCCTCGCCCATTAGCCTATATAGTATCCGAGTTGAGCAACTAGTGCTACAGTCGGAGGCAGTACTTTCACTCACCAAATTGGAGAGAGCCCAATCCAGGTTTGGGCATATGCACCTTCATGAGTCATTTTACAAGACAAAACCATATATATGAAAAACACGAACCGAAGAAACGACGTGCGGCATCTTTATTCTTTGCGGACAGAGTGCGCTCCAGGATACTTGGCTTGGTGTTGTTGGATGATGGCCCGGGCCCAGCCTCCGGGTCAGAATGAAGGGGAGGTGGCTGGCTAACAGACGAATCGCCAGATTTCACGGGGGCAGCGTCGGTAGGGTATTTACCGTCATCTGCAGGATTCGAGATATTAGTTTTCTTGTCCGACATCATAGTCACTGGCAAGGATACGACGATGACGTCATGTGGCCATGTACAATCCTAGCTTCCTCGAGTGAGCCAGTCTAAGTATATTGAGTACAGTGTCGTGACCAAGGTATCAAAGAGCAAATTACAGTAATGTCAAGGATACCAGTGTTAACCAAGAACGAGATAAAAGATGCATGGAATTGGTGACTATATCGCTACATAGACACATACAAGATCCATCAAGCTGAAATATACATAGATTGATTTTAACGCGACAAGTAGCTCAGTATGAACACAATGCAAAGTCCTATAACGCAACCAAGGATTACGGTATCCCGCCGTCGTCTGGTCTTAATCATAGAGAGTAGCGAATCGATACCGGGAAGCGTATCTGCGATATTGACAAGATGAACATACGCGGCAGGAAAACAAACAACTTACTGAGAACACCACCCATCCGTGCATTAATGGAAGCCAAAGATGAGCGCTGCCTGGAGAACTCGTCACGAGTTGCATATGCTTGGCTATGGTGCAAAAGAACATGAATGATCAGAGTGACGCGCTCGACATAAATGATCACCCAAGTAAGTCGTCCGTCATTCTGTGAGAGTTGTCTATACGCCCTCGTTCAGCTAGCAAAGAGTCCGCCGCGGATGAACGATGGTAAGCACTGATTTGAACAATGAGATGGCGTAGAGATGCAGAGTAGTTATGATTTATGCGTACTCAATGTCACTACGAACATTCGTCAAGAGATTGGCCCTGTCCATTGCGGTCCGTACATTTGCCTGTGCCGGGTCATGTGTACAACTATAAGGAGGATGTATATATATGAAGTGAACATACCTTTGTCCGAGCAAAATCTCGTGTGTAATCCCTAAGGACGTCGCGGTGCCGTTGCACAGTATGCTGCATAGCCTGCGATGGCGGGCTGTCTATGTCGTTTGATAGCGAAGACATCCCTTCATTAATCTCGTTCAGCTGCCAACAAAGGTCATTAAAGATCAGGTAGGATAGGTTCAAATCCAAATATATGGCCGATTACTTTCTCCAACAAATCTTCAACCTCAGCTTCGAGGTCCTGCCATCGTTCTACTGCTCCAGTGGATTCAATGTCATTTCCATCCTTTGTAATAGCCGACACAATGCGAGAGTATGCCGTCAATTTAGAGTCCAAGAGAAACTCTAGAGTTCTAGCTTGCCGGCGAAGGGAGTCGTATGCCATGTGCGCCAAACAAGTGACTGAACGAATGGGCGCTTAGCATGTACATGTTACGTAACTTATGTAAAGACATACTCACGGAAATGTATGATCAGAACTTCCTTTAAAAAAACGGGCTGAGGTGATCATCCTCACTGCTATACTTAGCATATTCTAATCTAGACGGGGTAGTAGCAGTAGCAGCCGGTATATACTATCTATCATTTACGTGCCTTATGCAACCAGATTTTCACATAAACACCTTGGCTTAGTGCGTAGCATCAAACACGACAGAGTCGGACAGCTTCAGTGCTTACTCCTGGAGGTACCATGCCTAGCTGCTGCTTTACTGGTGGTCACGCGCAATGCACATCCTGCTCCATGAAGATAGCTATTCGTCTACTGACTTTTTCCTCGTGAAGCCCCCGTTTTGAAGTGCTCCTTGCATAAGTGACCTGGAAAGAGTTTCATAAGGAAATGCTGTTCAAATCGCCGAGGTTGGTGCACCTCAGGCTCGAGATGTGCTGGTCTCACCGTCAAGAAGTAGTCTGGGATTTACAATGACATGGCGCCAACCTGCGTTGGTTGCCAATAATTCCTCAGCAAGAATTACAATACTTAACTGAACCATCACCCTTCCATGATGCGTAATAGAGTTTGGGGTGCATGGGATATATACGTTATGTCGTGAAACAAAGAACCTGACTACCGCACCTCATAGGATAAATTCCGAATTCGGACCTGTTCGGGACGTATGTCTCAGGCGCTTAAAGCATTTTCGCTACCTTTTTGTGATAAGTCGGCCCCAGGTTCCACGTGAACTTCGAATGTGATGGTATCGCCGGGTCGGAGATGAGCAAGGATGATGAATGATCCAGTTAATCTGATCTGCTCCCCGAGGCTTGCATCTTGAAATGAAAGCGTCACGTGAGGAGCCACCAAAGGTAGGTTGTGGGTTTCCTTCAAAAGCTGGCGGATATCATGAAGGGTCACACATCCATTTATAACTTGTCTTTCTGCCAGGGTAGGTGTTGAGCTGTGGCCGAAGGAGCCGAGAAGGGGTCGATAAAACATAAGCGGAGCCAGGGCTTGAAGTCGGCTTTTGATAATCTCGAAATCAACGTCCTCTTCTCTAGATGGCAAAGGCTAGTACGTAAATGAGCAGGAATCAATTTGAACTAAGATCCGACACACATCACCACTCCGGGTAGCCTTAAGATGTGGGAGTCGAGATGTCAAACCCTTCAGAAGGTAGGCCGCTTTCTTCTGCGGATAGAAAACAGAACGCATTCGACCAGGAGGTACGCTCTGGATAGAGCCTGAAGCAAGATGTGCCGATACATGAGATTCAACTGTTAGGCAAAAGAAATTTATCTCGGACCAGTGCTCCCTATGCCTGGGATCTCGTCTAGAAGCCGTACATTGATGGTACGGTGCGGTGGTTGATGCCGGAGACGCTAAACAAGAAAATTAGTTTTTCAAAATTTCCATTGAGAATTACACACTAGCTGTATAATAAAAGGGGGAATAAGTTTGCAGTGTGTTACACGACGATGTAATAAGTGAGGAAGCATAACAGAGGATGTCACGGGCGCTAAACGGGTGTGCCGGCAGTGTCCGGCAATACCACGCGCGTCGCCTCACCATGCACACTTGTCTGGTTTTAATAACAGGTACTTAGAGGTAGCCAAAGGTATGGACTTCGGATATCTGCGAATGCTACTTAACCACTAAGCTCCAGTCACCGGGCTCAATGGCGACGGCGTCTCGTATGCTTCCCACTTCAACTTTGATCTTACCCTGCCACCACATAAACGGGGTCATTTGTCCCCGATCTTGGATTATCTGTTTTGGCGCTACGCTGTGCCATTTATTTCAAGATATCTTATTTTTTACCACCCTGTCTTGATGTGGCGAACCGTATAAGTATCGTAGATCCTACGTACTTGGAACTTCAGCCCACCCCCTCCCTGCCAGGCATGCGCGACCCCCTGCCGGAACGAATGACCAATGGCAAACTTGTGAACGGGCACAATGGAATTTCCAGTAGTTTCGATGATAGGCATACCAATGGTGCCGGTGACTTCGAACATGTCCAATGGAAAAAAGTATCAGCATCTAAACAGAGCAAACGGGAGCAAATTCTAAACGACCACAACAACTGGAGGCTTAAAGAACCGGTGCCCCCTTCGATAACAGACGTATCTGCACTCGCCCTGTCTGCGCTCACGAATCGCGAACGAGAGATTGTACACCTGGACGCGACTGATCTGATACTTGCCCTTCGCGATCGTCAATATTCCGCTGTTGACGTCGCCACAGCTTTTTGCAAAGTGCGTTATAAAATTCAAATTCGGAACATTCCAGTCAGTGACACGTTCCGCTGTAGGTAGCGACAGTGGCGCAGGATCTAACGAAGTCTGTTTGTTCACTTTTCATAAGCTGTCCATCACTAATAAGAAAATCTGGCTTGCTACCAAAGCTGTCTAACTGAGATCTTCTTCGAAGAAGCACTCAAGCGGGCTGCAGAGTTAGATGAATACCTGGCACAGACGGGGAAGGTTGCTCCTTTGTGCCGCTGATTATTGATAATGGCTAATTATCTCATTTTCCGAAGCTTATCGGGCCTTTACACGGTCTTCCAGTTAGCGTGAAAGACCATATTCTGTTGAAAGGACACGATACATCCACTGGTGAGTTCATCTTCCCATTGGGATATACTGCTACTTAATGAAGCCTCCGAAATAGGTTACATTGCATGGGCTTACAAACGAATCGCCGATAGAGATGCTGTGGCAGTAAGGATTCTCCGTGATGCGGGTGCTGTATTTTATGTCAAGACAGCTAATCCTCAAACACTCTTGGCGAGTTACGCTGGCACCTCCCTTGGGTTTCCTAGATCTAATGTCTCTTATGTAGTCACTTGAGACCAACAACAACATCTATGGTCGTACATTAAACCCTTATAACCGTGCCTTGACACCGGGCGGAAGCAGTGGCGGTGAAGGTGCGCTCATTGCGATGAAAGGAAGTCCAATGGGTCTAGGTACCGATATTGGTGGTAGCATTGTGAGAATAAACGTCTGTCCTAAGCATATGAGAGCACTCAACTCACAGACGGGTTAGCGGCTTCCCGCAGCGCACTCAGGGTTGTATGGCTTCAAGGCCTCAGTTGCTCGAATTCCACATGCAGGTTTATTGGGTGAGTTTGCCAATCCCTTTTAATTTGATGTTGCACTGACTGAGTTTCTCATCCTGCATCAGGCTCTCATGATGGGATGGACGCGTATGTTTGTGTTTCATTGATCGTTCGTACCTGGTTTAATTAAGGATCATTCTTCAGCATCGTTGGTGTTTTGGGACCTCTGGCGAGGTCAGCCCGCGACCTTGCACTATTCTGTAAAGTGATGTTGGACGCGCAACCCTGGCTACTCGAAGCACCTTTGCTTGAAATGCCTTGGAAAGATGACGTGGCGAGCGGTACAGGGCTGCCTCGGAGATTGAGTTTTGCTGTGGTGTGGGATGATGGTGTAGTTGCGCCACACCCTCCCTTGACGCAAGCTCTGCAGGACGTCAGGCGCGCTCTGATTGACGCCGGACATGAAGTGATCGATTGGGTGCCTCGGAATCATCAGTCGGGGTGGGAATTGATTGTAAGTCGTAGGAGTCATTAAAGCCTCCCCAGAGCTAATCGGTTGCCGGGCACCGTTGCAGAACCAACTGTACCTCCTTGACGCAGGGAAAGAGTACTTTGATACCCTGCAAGCGGGCGGCGAACCTGCGGTACCGCAGACTGAATGGATACTCTCCCACGCAAGAGACAAGCCGTACAGCGTCGGCGAGATTTTCGAGCTCAACTTGGCGCGAGAAGCGTTTCGGGCAGATGCATTAACTCATTGGAATCAGACGCAGTCCCGAACGACGACCGGTAGACCGGTGGATGGGATTATATCACCTGTTGCACCCACGCTGGCACCTCCGCACGATACGACCGTCTCTTGGACATATACATCACACTGGAATCTTCTAGACTATCCCGCGGCAGTATTTCCCATGGGCAAATACACCGTGGATGTGGCCAAACTGGCGACGCGTTTGGCACCAGCGCGTAATGAAATCGAAGTGCTGGTGCATAACCAATGGATAGAGGCTCCGGAGCGTGCGGTTGGGCTACCTGTTGGATTGCAGCTGATTGGGAGACGGCATAACGAGGAGAAAGTACTAGCGATGTTGCAAGTAGTCGAGCACGCCTTGGGGCATGTATAATGATTATAATATGATATAATGGAAACTTAGAACAATCGTGTGTGTGGATCTGCCTCCGCAGTTCGGGCGCGCTGTGAGACCGCAGTCGGAGCCCAAGTACAAGATCGGAGACCGAAGGCCACGTGTTTGACCCCGGAGGTGGGCCGAGAACGTGAAATTTCCATATCCACGTGTGCCGCACATGGTTATCTACAAGGCGGCGAGATAAGACGAGATCAGTGATCAGAAGGCGGTGAGCGGCGCTTAGTAATCTTTAGTAATATAAAATTTATGTTTTTGGTAGTTTTGGGCTCTCAGCCGGATATCCTGCGGTAGAGTTATCAGCTCAAATCCGGTCCCCTATACAGGTGCATAACGCCGCTTTAGTGATAGTCATAGCTCACAGGGCCCGCTCACATCCTCATCCCATGGTTACGCCCTTCTTTTCTCATTCGCCGGCCCTTGCTACACTTGCCTTTCTGCATCGCAAGCCGCCTCGTCTTGCCGCATTCTGCAATATATAAGCCTCAATGCTTCACCTCAACAGTATCCGCACTCCTCCCTCACCTTTCTCCTCCCGGCCACATCTCTACACCGCGTCCCAATGCCTGGTCTCTCTCAGTACACGCCTGCTCGTGCATCTACCCTGGGCATCTATATCTCCACCTACACTTCTGTCAAATCACTCCCCCGTTGCGTGTGGACCGCTCTTCAAGACAATGAACGCGCTGCCAATGTCATTCTACCACATGCCCTCACTTGTCTGGGTAAGGATGACATTCCCGGACAAATGTGGATAACATGCGAAACCGCACTCTCTCCCAACGTTCAACCCACCCTTGAATTCATTTTGAGCTGCAGCGAATGGCACATGGGTACTTACCCCGCCTTCATCATCTCTACCCTTCCCACGTCTTCCCTTACCCCTGCCTTTCTCGCACCTCGTGTTGCCATGATGGCTGCAGAATTGCAGGCAATGGTTCCCGCAGACCGCGTGTACTCCATCTTTGCCCCCGCTCCCCTTGCCAAGGCATTTGCTCAAGCGTGGTCCAATGTGACCGGTGTTGAGCTCGAAGATCAACCTTATTATGCCGCGCGATTTTCTCATTGCTCCCGGAGGACATTCATTGACCGGTCACAAACATTACCGACAGATTGTGTCTATAATCTTCGACTCGCTTGCGAAGGCGATATTCCTAAAGTCGCTGACTTGTGCAAGGGTTTCGCTTCTGATTCGGTATGATTTCTGTTTAAATCACATTTCCCAAACTCTAACATATCGTATAGGAACCTTTTGTTTTGGATGACGCGGGAGCGTTAAAAGAAGCAACCTACCTCATCTCAAATAAGTTTGCTTGGGTTCATGAAGTAATTCGGAATGGCTCGTCAGAACTTGCCTGCTTGGTTGCTACTACTCGTAATAGCGAAAATGTTGGGACCATATCAAAAGTATATACTAATCCGTTTTGGCGAAAGCGCGGCTGTGCCGAACGCCTCGTCCGGAAGGTCTGCAGAAAGTACGTGTTTCAATGCACACAAGCATCCCAATTCATTAACCGCCCTTTCCCATAGCTTGCTTTTGACCCAACGGAAGCAGTGGGTTGTGTTGTATGTCGCACATAACAACCCAGCCGCTGCCAAGGTCTACGACAAGGTCGGCTTCACAGGACTGTGCGGAAAGCTCCGAGTCGAAGGGGTTGACGACTGGATCGAAATTGGGTGCCGAAATGCCCAAATCGGCCACTGGTAAATCTCGCATATCCATCAAAATTAATCTTTTTCTCGGTTCCCATCAGGATGCCTACAATCATCATCTACTTATCGTCACTTCGCTTTCCGGTTACAACTCTCCACCTGATCACCACAGCAGCAATTTGTTTTCCTATCACTCAACCTACATAGACAAGCCTCTTCGCCGATATCTCTATATTTTAGCATACCTTGTTCCCAGTCATAAACCCCGATGTATCTCTAACAACTATTTTGCACTCGAAATTATAAACATTATCTAACGCGATTTCCTAAACCATACGTTTCAAGTTTCAGGCAACGGAGTCGGACACGTCAGCCATGTCCTCCAGGCACAGTTTATATATAACCTTAATGACGTACGCCACAGTTAATCACAGTATGTGTTTGTTGGTTTTTTTTGGTTTGAATCACAAAACAAGATCATTCAGCGTGAAACAAGGCTAGCATGTAGTTACGACTCATCACCCAGTCACTAACGCTAAGTAGCTATACGAACATAGCTGGCACTAGTTGCTATGCCCTGACAACGGTCTTAAGTAAGATTGACCGACTCCTGCCGAACGTTCCTCAAGTTCGGCAATGCGCGATCTGACAGAGCCCGAGAGAGAGGTTGCTATGGTATGAGCCCGCTCGATTCCGGAGTGCGGATACGTAGGAGAGGGTTGCTTCGAAGATAGCGTAAATGTGTTAATCTGGCCTTTCAAAATGAGAGTACCGACGGTCTTCCACTGGATAACTCGAGTTGTGCGCACACAACATCAGACAGGCGGCTTCCTCTCATCTCCATGGATGTGATGTCTGAGGAGCTGATAGCCGCGCGACGGGCCGCCACAAGCGTTTCCACTCTCTTTGAAAACGGAGTGTTACGAGGGATTGTCGTTTCTCCTTCGAATGTTGCTTTACAAACTCCCGAGGACGCGTAATTGAGTGAGAGTGGATCTATAACTAAGTGATCCTGTTGGTGCATCGATAAATTAGGCGAGCGGGTTGAATGTGTGGTTGGTCCTTTACGGCATATGGGGGCCGTGATCGCAGTGAGCCTTTCGTTTGAAGTCAGATCTCTCGACACTCTCGACAATCTTGACGAGATGTTGCTAGGCTTTGCACCAAGTCCAGCATCCAGAGGAGGATCCCTTGTATTTATTAAATTTTGGTCTTCGCAATCTCGCTGTCCTGCTCCGCGGCCGGAGGAACTCTCGGCCTCATTTGAATTGGTGGTAGCGAAAATATTGATATTTCTCAGGAGATCTAGGGCAAAGTTATCATCTGAGTACTATCCCGCTAGTCGCAATTGGTCACTCACCGTTGTGAAGATCCTTATCAAGAATATCACCTTTCATAGTACGAAAGAAACTCGAGTCGGTGCTACTCTGAGAATCAGTTGAATAGCTGCCATAGGGTGAGCTAAAGTTTATGTCTGCATCCGAGGCTTCCTCGTCTAATCTCGGCAGGTGGGATTGGAAATGTTCGTCAACGAAGCCAGGGGGTGTCGTCATGATCTCTTTCCCATTAGCCTTACTCTCTTTTGCCCCATCAAACATAGATGATAAGCGATCTCGACGAGAGTAGGTTCCCCCGACACACGATAATTCTACTGGCGATCGAAGACTGAAAAGGGAAACAGGTAGAGGCGGAACTGATGCAAGAACGCCTGTATGGTCAAAAAGAGTATGATAGCTCGGAGGAGGGTCAATGGAAACCTGATTGATGATACGAAGAGGAAGCATGACAGATATTTCTGAGGAGAGCGATCCTGCGATAAGACTGACGCGAATTGCATAGCTCACTTCAATGAGTCTGCTACGGATGATGGAGAGCGCGTCGTACTAAAAAAAAAGGTTGTACTACTAAATATGGACAGCACGAACTGAACAGGACTCACGGGAAGGAGAATATAATGCGTAAAACGGATGCTCGCACCAGGGTCCACACCGACCCACCATCCTTTCTCTGTGACGTGTCCCCTGAGGCCATGTTGACTCGCCTCGAGAATCGCTTCCATACTTAGCTTACGTATGGTTGTGGTCTGGCAAGCGTCAGGATCTTCAGAATTAGGGGAGGCTACATCAAGATGAGGATAGGGTCGAAATATGGTAGTCGTCCTAATGAGGCTCAAAGTCAAACCTTTCACTGACTTTCTGCTGTCATTGTCCACAGCAATTCCCACGTAACATCTTTGACCTGCAACCCAGACGCTTCTATGTAGAATCGCGGTGAGTTTGAGTTTCCCTGCCCCTCCTCGGAAGACGTGTCGTGCGGCAGTAGAGAAAAGCGGTTGAGTGGCTGACGCCAAAATGAGAGAGGGATTATAATAAGGATAGATGTCACAGCTTCTGTAGAAATGGGCGATTGAGCACTTGGATGTCGCGAGGTCTTTTAGTTTAAAGGAGCTGGTCCTAGCTAAGTATTGGTCAAGGAATAACAATCGAGGAAACTTACACAATAACTATGTATCTTACAACGACACCCGAATGATCATTGAAACACCCTTTAGCACCTTCGTCGAGTGGCAGTTTCATCGCGAATGGTATGATATGATGACCTTCAGAAGTTTGGGAAAATCCTTCATTGTCGGGTGATGAGGAATATAGAACATGTGATGAACTGCTTATGATAGAAAGTGGCGCAGAATGTTGGTAAAACATATGCCTATCGTTGTTGTTGTAAATTCCTATAAATGTTTCGCTTGAAAGATGGAAAAAAAACATTAACACATTCTCTAAGCGTACCTTCGAAACCCACGACTTGTAATTTACCTCCAGCCATCAAAACAACGGATTCACCCTTCCGAGTGTTTCTCACCTTCACGTGAACCCTGCCTGTCATGGATTCTCCCTCAACATAAGTCTCGCTGTCCAATAAAATATCCATTTCCACCCGGGCGCGTGATTTTCCTTGTTCTAACGCAACAGCCGCAGTATCATCATGATAAAAACCGGATTGAGGGTGAAGTGGAGTTCCAGAAGGTGGAAGTAGTCTTGCACCAGCTTTTATCTTTGCTCTGTAGTTTCCAAGGAGAGATTTGAGCTCGGCGGCATTGCGCGTGGGTGTCACGCCCTGACTAAGGAGAGTTCCATGTCTGCTGAGGCCGGGGCCTGTGCTTGGGTGAACGGGCTGCATCGCAAGGCATCTCTCCGAAAAGCCACCGTATGGAGTAATTAATCCAGGAATAACTGTGGTACCTTGTTTAAACCCAGACCCTCCCCCAAGTGGATCAAGTTGAATCAGTCCGGCGCCTGTCTCCGCGAGCAAAAGACCTTGCATTCCTTTAGATGATCGCAAGGACGAATGTGGTCTAGGAATGTGTCGGCGGGGTGTATCAATCTGATAGGTAATTGATGTTGATTGTTGAGTGATCGTCGAAAGACCTGGATTACTGGATGGTTGACGCGGAAGTGCTGGTGGGGTCACATGCTCCTCATTGCTACATTCATAACTTCTCGAATTGAAGGTTGAAATATCGATGCAAAGACCAGAGTTGCATGTCGACATAATACCTTCGGAGAACATGGAGATATAGGTCCAAAAGAATGAAGATGTGGCGTGCTATATCTCAACAAAAAAGTCAGCCACTCTGAACTGGACTTTCAACCACAACACCGTTGAACGAAGGTGTCATTGCAGGCCATACCCTGACATATATGACTGCATCGCCAATTAATCAGATAATCTAAGGTGGATTTAAGCAGAAGGCGATGCTAATAACACGGTATCGCAATGGGTTGGTCGATGTTTACATTTCACTCTCCGTCTAAATATATCATCACTTTCGGGTTCAGTCCGAGCGCCTTCTCAAATTTCAACTCCGTAAACTTCCGGGGACCACTACGCCGTCCGCCTTCTCGACGGCCACTTGCCTTTTTCGCCTTGCCATATTATTGAAATTTCATTATGAGATGTACTACTAGAGCTCTAGCAAATTTATTTCCTCTCAAAAAATAGAATTGAATGGTAATATGGTGTGCGATATCAACGAGTGACGGCTTCATCAGTGGAACCATATCCACCAAAGATCATTCAGGCTCTATATACGGGCTTCAAAAAGTATATATCTACAGTAAATGTTCTGCCTATGGAAGAATGATGATATGGGATAAACTCTTATCCACTGACTTTTTCATTGCTTTTTTGGTTCAGAAAACTTGTTATTTATTGCCTATGGGTGAATGATTATCCATTGCATAAACATTTATCCATGAGGTTTTTCCTTGCCAAAACTAAAGAAAAATGTTGGATTATTCATTGCCTAATAGTTTTTTTTAAAAATCTCATGGGAATCTCACTAATTTTCTCACTTCTTTTCTACTATGAAATCATAGATAAATTTTGATTCTTTTCTGTTGAAAATGTCAATGAAAACCAAGACTGCCCTTACATTTTTGTGGCATGAAATCAATGAATAAATTCATTATTTCTCATATTTTCCATCCATTTCCCATGCCTAGAAATGTGAAATATGTACCAGATCTTCAGGTTCTAAAATGTGATAAGAAAGCAGCATTTTTGGGAGTTCAACCAGAACAGTGAATGGATAATTTGTAAGGAAAAAGCATTTTTATCACATTTTTTATACTAAAAATCTGCTCATGCCCCCAGTGTTTGTGCAAGCTTCATGTAACTGAGAACAAACTCAGAGACTTGGAGACATTATGGCTCAACCTGCTGTTAAAGACCATATTGCTTTTCACTGAAGTTGTGGAAAACGCCGGAAATATCGGAATATCAGAAAATCAGGATCGGACGGGCTTGGCTTCAACTTATGGGTTGTGCCCTCTTGGATTCTCGTGCCCTGGTATTTCGGATTTCTTGACAGGTTGGAATGCAGAGAATGTTAGAATAGTCAGAGATCTATGGAAGGATCAATGACAAGATGGCTAGTCAAGACTTAACTAGTATTTTCGGAAAATGTCAGAGAAAATCAGAGAAGAGTGGAATAATGTTTGAAGAAGATTAAAGGTAAGGATTAGGCCTTCCATAAAAACCGGAGTTTAGACCAGAGATAAGGATTTCAGGATGTCAGAATGAAGATGATTGGAATATAATCAATATGCGAGACTCATCGTATAAGTCAATATACGTGATAGGCAATATGACCAATGATAATGAACAATCAATATTCAAACTAGAGAAAGATATGACAAGCATATTTAAGAAATAACTGAGGATGCTGTGAATCGGAGACATAACAGGTAATGATACAAGATGTGGAATTCCGAGATGGGGTGAATACGGAAACGAATACAAAGTTGGAGATAGGACATATGGATATAAGATCAGGAGATAGATCTCTGAAGGATGACTAAGGATGTTTAAATGGAGATTTCAGAGAAAGTCAGAAAAAGGTTTATCAGAAAAGGAGATTGTCAAAAAAGGAGATTGTCGGAAAAGAAGTTTCAGAAAAGGCTTGTTGGAGAATTATGGAAAATCAGAGAATGTATATGGATTCTAACACCTGCCTTTTCAGCTGGAGGTTTGGCAAAGAATGCTAGTCTCCCAAATTGCACAGGGATATGACTCAATATTTTGTGCAGGTACCAGGTATGGAAAGAGTTTAATATTCAAGGGCCTGGCAGCCAAAAAAAGGACATATATTGTCATCTCCCCACTGATTGAGGGAGCTGCTGTAAGTATTTGCCTTCCTAGTATCACACCTATCAGACTGAGCCAATGCTTTTATTGGTGTCTGCGGTAGTGTGGTTTACAAGTAAAAGGTATCTGATTATATAATCTACTTGTGGACAACTGTATAGTTGTCCACTGTCTACAAGCACCCCCTAGTGGGCAGCTTCTATACAATTGCCCACAAGCCACCATGGTGGCTTGTATATTTTATAAATAGCATATATGCTACTTCTAATTACATTCTTACATCCTCCCCAACAGACTGAACCTCAAGAGGTTTGGGCAAAACTACACTGATGGAGGATCAGCATAAACAGGTGGAGGTGCAGTTGCAGATGACTGTGTGGCTACTTCGACGGTGTTATTGTAGTGAATGGAGTTGCTAGGATTGACTTCCATTGTATTTTCATCTGCTGTGGCAGCAGGTGCAAGTGGTGGAGTGGGCGGTGCGGATGGCTCCATCATTGATACATTTGTATGTATCTTCAAGTGGGGAGGTCTTCTGCTGCATCCATTGAGTAATGAATCATGGTCCAATGTGGAGGGCTGTCCCCAGTATCCTGGGGGGCAGGGGGTCATAGGTATGTGAAGGCTGGTGACAAGCATGATACTTGACAGTGCCTACTACTCCATAAAAGATGCTCACTGCACATGCGCCTATCTTCATCAGCTTTCACCAGACCATCATCTGCTGTGCTACCTCCAGTCTGCCAGATACATTATCTCCACACTCGTTCCATCTTCATCAATTCTATTTTTGATATGCCATCCAGCATTGCTGCCACAACATCCCATGATTCATTTCAGATGACCATCAAACCAGACATACACGTTGGACCACGCATCGAACTTCCTAGTCGATGTTCTCCCCTTGATGATCATTTATCCAATCCTCCTCCACTCGCACATCGTCGGTACTATCCTCTTTATGTCAAATCTCCCAAAGGCCCATACCAAATATTCCCCTCCTATCCTCCTTATTGCATTCACGATTGCATATGGGTATTCGACCCAGTCTTCTATGCTCCCTTCCACATCATTGGTTTTGACCCAAACTATGAACCAGTGAATGGTTGGCATCGTATTGTACTCAGGAACTACTGGGATATCAAAGAGTTTGGTCCAGGAACAGAGATTTGCTATGGTTATGTGCCTAAGGACTTCATCAAGCAAGACTCATCTTCATTCTCTCTCTGTAGGAGATTCGTATCCAAGTGTCGTGATTGGTTCAAATGTTTCTGAATTGTCTTCAAGTCAAGTAACTCACTTACTCATCCTTGGAGATATTTGACAAGCAACTGGAATCCTATTGGACGACTATGACTCATTTTCTTCACATGACTCACTCGCTTCTTGGCTGTACTTCTATTTCCAATTGTTCCACATGGTCTATTGTCTGTGACTGTAAGGGGAACCCCTCATACTGCTCCTTTTTATTCTCCTTCTCCTATTCTCCTCTCTTATTCATGTTCACCCCTTCTATCCCCATTTCCCTTTTGTCTGAAGACCCATAGCTCCACCCGACGGAGGTGACGTATGGTGGACGTCTGACTACCTGTCTGTCTTGCACAGTTGGTTCTCGATCTCGTCATAGGAGGCAGATAAACACTTGCTCGCTGTCCTGTGACCCTACTGGAGGACGGGGAAACGTCTCAAGGTCATGTTGTTGGGTACAGGTAAGTAGGTGTTTTCTCTGAGGAAAGTACGAGCTGAGACCAGCGGTGGGTGTCTACCCGAAGCTTGGAGTGGTTGTCGGTAGATCCTCTCTTCGACACTTACTCAAGTTTGTTGCTTACCGACTAAGGGATAGACTTCGGACTCGGCGGGAACATTTCCGGTTTCTCCTATACCGAGCTATGATGTTAGCAGCAGCACTCGGTCGGGGATGGAAACAAGGACCACTGTTTCAGAAGGATCTACGTTCACTGTAATCGTGATGAGTGGGAAGATTATTTAACAGTGTAGCCTTGGATCCGGGGAAGGATACAGTTTAGAGTGTTTCCGGGTATGGTTTCTAATGGCGGAGGCTAGGAGGGGTAACGTCAGATGCTCAACGTAGGTGGGCCATAAGCTGGGTCAGCAGCTTCGAGGGAAGGGGACGGGGGGACTGGGGTAGGGACCAGTCTTTCGAGTTGGGGGTGGAGGGGGTCAGGAAAATCCCCTTCTACTCGTGATACTCTAACTTGTCTAGAACCTGTCAGTTAAGGTGACACCTTTCGAGCTTATGTTCCAGTCTACCTTCCCCATACCTATACTCGTACTACTCACCTAGGGGCTCCGTCTAAATCGTCGGGGTCTGGAGTAACGACTGAAGGTGGAGGAGGTAGGGTCACGGGGAGCAGCGTAAACACGGTGTCTAAAACTGTGGAAGGTAGTTTTCCGTGAACATGGGGTCATCCACAGTCACACAGTCCTGCAGTGTGAGATTTTCCCCCCACTACATTCCCCTTGGGGAGTATGACGAGGAAAAATAAGAGGAAGAGGATAAGAGGAGAGAATAAGTACAAGTGGGGAAGATAGGGGTAGAGGGAAAATAGAGAGAAAAGAGGGACAACAAAGATAGATTGTAAAGGGAAAGGAAGGGGGGGAGGAGGAAGGATGAGTGAAGATGTTGACTGCGAAGATAAGCACTAAATTCACGGACCACTGCAGACGTTCAACCTTGGATGGACCCGATGCAGTATCCAGTGCACTGAAGACAAAATTCGCGGGTCTTGCAAGTCAGTCAAGCCTCTGAAAGGAATTAATCATCAGTGGAACCGTCACCCTCAGGAATCCGAAAAGAGAAACCTAAGGGTAGACGGTCCATACATAGGAACGGACATCGGAAGGAACTTGAATATATGAAACCTAAGGGTAGACGGTCCGAGATCACACTATAAGGTGATCGGGGTCTCCAACGGGAATATTACGGTATGTTACTACAGTAGTTGTCGTCTGTCCTCTTTACTGATTACCACTCTCCGTCTTTTGGTTTTATCCTTCCACCAAAACATTATCTTACCTTTTTACTCAGTCCACCAGCTTCTTTACTTATCTTTACACCGTCACTTAACCTTTATCTTCGGTCTTTATCTTATCTTCACTCAGTGATATTCCCGTTGGAGACCCCGATCACCTTATAGTGTGATCTCGGACCGTCTACCCTTAGGTTTCATATATTCGAGTTCCTTCCGATGTCCGTTCCTATGTATGGACCGTCTACCCTTAGGTTTCTCTTTTTCGGATTCCTGAGGGTGACGGTTCCGCCGATGATTGATCCCTTTCTGAGGTTTGTCTGACTTACAAACCCACGAATTTTACCTTCAGTGCACTGGACACTGTATCGGGTTCATCTAAGGTTGAACGTGTGTATTCGTCCGCGAATTTAGCACTTGTCTTCGCGGTCGACATCTTCACTCATCCTTCCTCCTCCCCTCCTTCCTTTACCCTTATAATCTATCTTTGCTGTCCTTCCTCTTTTCTCTCTA
>MU134474.1:0-26794 GCA_015039355.1 Ramaria rubella
GGGATTCCGAGATAGACTGAGTAAGTTACAACCAAGGATGTTGTACCTGATGGTTTTGTTCCATACACTGCGTGATTGCTTAGTGATTTATTCACGATAGTGAATTTTAATAACTAACCTGGCAGAAAGTTTTCCTCTACGCAAGAATTCTGACCATTTAATAAGTGAAAATTGATTAAATTCACCAGTTATTTTATATTCAATGCTATGGCTGGCCATCAGCCTCCAATAACAATGTGAAAAACATCAAAAATCACTCAGGGAGGTTTATGGCCTCATCATGTTTCCTTTTCCTTGCATTTTTCAGTATATGTCAAAGTCTTCCTACACCAACTGGTAAGTTGTGGACGTGCAGCTGCAGCAGCATGGTCACATGACTACAATCCCAGCGGGATTGTGTTGAGATATTGTGATCACAAAAACAATAAACATTTTTAAAATAAAATCAGAGTACCTAGGAAGTTATGGAGGTAGATTACAGAAGAGTCTCTACATAAATCCTATGTTTAGGGTTCTAGCTGAACCCAGACTAAGCAGAATGAAAGTGCCAAAAATATGGTCATTCCCAGTAGAACCCCATTGAGACCCCAAAACCATCCTGAAATCCAAAAAGAGACATGTTTCGTGCTCAGCTTGTAGGGTTTTCTTATGTAAACTGTGGACCCAAATGCATAATCCAGGATTATCATGGGAAAAGGGGGATGATCTTTTGAAAGGCGAAAACACCCCACTAATAAAAGCTGATTCTTTCCTTCATAAACTCAGGGAATCGGAACTTTCAGCTTGCCGCTCACACGCAGTACCCATGAATGGTAGTTTCCGTGTTTGAGTTTTTCAAAAGTGGGTGTTGTCGTGGAATCTTCAGGCATGCTAGGATAGTGATGGTTGTTTGGAATGGGGATATGATGGGGTGGATGTGTTTTTGTCCGAGAGCACAATTGAGGTACATATTC
This sequence comes from Ramaria rubella, assembly GCA_015039355.1. Lineage (NCBI taxonomy): Eukaryota > Fungi > Basidiomycota > Agaricomycetes > Gomphales > Gomphaceae > Ramaria > Ramaria rubella. The sequence continues at coordinate 954 of MU134474.1, forward strand.
GCTGATTACATGTCCTTTGAGAAAGTCACGGAGGTGCTTGAGTCTTTAACTGAGTGAGATTTGAACATGATGTCTAGTGTGTTCAACAGAGGTGTCTCAGTTTGTAGGCGTCGCAGGGCCCATAACCTATTAGAATATCTCAGTCTTCGAGAATGAACGACTGAGGGAAAAATGTATCTACGAAGTCCGATACTACTTATAATAATCTTTCACATACAAACTCCGGTGTGGTAGATAGTAGCTCATCACCTCAATATTTAACAAAACCATCTTGCCCCAAACACTGTTTTCCTACCCACTGTGCCAAGCCAAGCCTTGCTGTAAGGTCACTCCTCTTCGTCGAGTCCATAGCACCAGCACTTTCTGCCAACCCCTCCATTACTTTCGAAGCCTGTCTGTCCTCACCTATCCCATCCAGCACTGAGCACCCACTCCTCTCTGTTGAGTCCCATGTGCCTGCATTAAATACGAGTCGTTTTTACGACTCCCAGACAAATTTGTCCCTGTCCAACAGCAACTTCCTTTTACCACACTCATCTATATTCCCACCTCGCAAGATTCCTCCACCTTATCCAAACACAGAATCTCACATCAATTCATGCCCTACCAATGCAACCTCTCTCCCTCGAGTAAAATCCATGCTCAATCACAACACTTGGGAATTCTTCTTGCAAGACTATCCCGAATGCTCTTTTGTAGATACACTACTCCATATCATTGAACATGGTTGCAACATTGGATTCTCTGGAGACTGAGCAGTCAGGCGATCCTCCTCCAACCTCTCTACAGCATATCTTCATCCAATCACAGTTTCCGCTGATATTGAGATGCAACTTGCAAAAGGTCACCTTAAAGGCCCCTTCTCATCACCCCCCTTCCAAAATTTTCGTGTCTCACCAATTGGGGTGGCGACACGAAAGCATTCTGGGAAGCTCCGTCGCATCCATCACCTCTCATGGCCTCATAGGTCATCTGTCAATGATGGCATCCCTGATTCCAAATCTTCCATTCATTATGATATGTTCCACACAGCTGTGTCAGATCTTGTGAAGTCTGGTTGCGGTTCTTTAATGGTAAAACTTGATCTCAAGCAAGTATTTCACCATATCCCAACCCACCCAGCTGATTGGCCTCTCCTTGGGTTCCAGTGGGATGAAAAATTCTATTATGAACTTTCCCACTACACCGTGCTTTGTAATGATCCTCTGGGAATCTATTGTGCAGCTCCACAATGTACCATTGAGGGTTACACAACCAATTCATCATCCAGGAGATTGGTCGATTGATCAGTGATAAGTTATTTAATAATTTTAATCAATGGAACGATTTAGTTACTTATGTACACGACTGGTGCAAAGACTTCAAACGCACAAGCGTCACAATATGGATTTGGTTGCGACATTGTAATAACCAAAAATGCATGACATTTCAAATTTCAGATACTAAACAGTATGTATTCTACACCTTCATATAAATACTAGACACAAGACACCCACATTACAAATAGAAAAGATAATGCTGTGCAATGTGTTGCGCAATATGTATATCGATATTCCTCATTGCAATGGTGCTGTGATGGCATGGATGAGTCAATGCAAGACACGTATGATAACCAACTTACCAGAATGTGACGCAGGTCTGATGCAGGTTTGGTTGTCTTGGGATGGGTGACCAACAACACGACAGACCAATCGCTCCATCCAAAGCCACAAAAGCCACAGTGTACACCAGAGTGACCTCCATCGCACGTTCCACGGTAGGTACAATTTTTGTAGTCGCGCTGTGTCAATTGAGGGGTTCCAAGTCGTGATGCTTCAAGTTACATTAATATTTCTTCTCCATGTGTAAACTAAGTACAACATACCGTTTTTCATCTCTGCACGTTGTTATGTTATTGGGAGCAAATGATTCAACGCAGGGGAGCAATAATAGCAAGAAAATCGTGGTTCTTCCCTTGTGTGCATGGCATTGTTCGACAATACTCTGGTGATGAAAAGCAAGACATTAAAATTGTTCAAACTCAGATAATGCCGACAAATCGACAGAGTTTTGTGAAAAGGACGCATATGGATATCATTGAGAAAGAGACGAATAATGGTTTCATTGTAGTACTTTCATGCACAGCGAGATACAAGAATTATTATCCCCATTGCACGCACCCTAAGACAAGAATCCCCATTTCACGCACCCTAAGACAAGAGTTCCATTAACCTTTCACAAACCACCCTGGGAGCCGAAAATGTCATCATCGGAAGGGGGGGAAAGAGTTTCATCAACACCTGGCACGTCGTCCGCATCCGTGTTTGGATGACCTGGAATGTACTGTTGAAGTTTTCCTTGGATCGTCAGAGCACTCTCTTCATCAACCCCTGCCAATATTTTGAGTACATTGATGTATTTCGCAATTGCTGCAGTGGACTGTGGGCGAAGGTTATGCTTCTCCTCAAAAATGCGAATGATGCCATGAAACCAAAGTCCAAGGGCACATGAGTGAACAATGTAGGCTTCGCATTGAACAACGGTTTGAAATCTTGAATTTTGGTCACGATATCCTCGAACGATGTCCATGGAGGTGGATCGGGGGATGCATTATTATGCAATACTGCAAATTTTCCGACGGCACGGGCATAGAATTCTTCGCACATTGTTGCATCTATTCCAAGAGCAATTCGTCGTTCAATGCCTTTATAAATCGTAGCTGCCCAGGATATGGTGTCGGTAGGTATTGTCCATTCTTCCCTAGATTGCTTCATTGGTGGTGCAATGGCATGAGCTGAAGGTTCGTTTTGGCTAGGAAGCACCAGTTTCACGATTGCAGCAATTGCGGCATTTGAAGCAATTGTGACCTGGGGAACATTCCTGGATGCAACAAGCGAGCCATAGCTTACAGCCCGTGGATTTACGATCATAGATGGAGGACGAGGAGGGGTCGCTGGGAGCATTGATTTCTGGTGTTTGGCCCATGCGGGAGTGGTAGGTGGAGGCAACGATTGTTGTCGTGGCTTCACGTCGATCGCGGTCAGGAGGGCGTTGCTAGAAGGACCTGCCGGCTCTGCACATGCCTGGGCCCCAGGAACTGTAAAGAGGAGCTTTGAGGGGATGCTAGGTATTCCCAAGGCATTCGTTGGTTTCTTCACGACGATCTTGTCCTGGGTGACACTTTTCAGACGTTTAATGCTGGGACTGTTGGTACTACTATCGCTGTCATCAGAGGAGTCACCATTGTGGGACTTTTTTCATTTGAGCGGGGGGGAAATTGAATGACCATTGTGTTCCAGAGCTGTGATGTATTTCTCTGGCGGGGATGATTCCATATACTCCACAACCTGTTCCTCATCCGAATGCCCTGCCCTTATGACCACCTCTTTTCCACCACAAAGCGTTCGAACGACAGGAGACACCTCCGTCTCCTGTTCCTCGGGTATAGTCTGCAATGGTGCCAGAGGTTCATCCTCGTTCATTGTTTCTATATTGACGCTATCTTCACCGTCACTGCTATCAGAACCATCGGCGTCGTTAAGACCGTCTTTGAACATCGACGCTGAGAAACACCCCACACGGCCGCCACTTTACTCTTTTGTTTGCCCTTATCAATCCTTGACGACTTTCTTGTGGTGGCACGGGTAGACAACTGGCTTTTACCGCTTTTCACTTTCACGACGGGAGGTATTGAGTTTGATGTGGAAGGTTGTTTTCCATCGGCGTCCATGTATCTCCAATGGTAGTTACCTGTCTCAATGTGTAGTGCACAATAACAAGCGTCTGGCCAATATTTAGCACCTTTGGGTACTTTGGCTTTAAGGGAGTCGATGGAGTCCGGTGCTGGAATCCCTGCCGCATCTGCCGGATGAGTGATGGAAGGCATACGTGTTGTATCTAAAATAAAACATTAGTGGATATGAACAATGAAAATGATCTACGAACCTTCGGCACGACAAACAAGTCGTAATCTTCGCGTGGGTTCAGGATGACAGAATTGCTTGATTACTCGAGTAATTTTCCAACTGGCCCATGATTGTGGGCTGGCAAAGTCAGTGTCATCGATAGCTTTGGGTGTAGGGGCGCAGTACGGCCAGTTCTCAATGTGAAAGCCAGCCAGAAAAAGTGTGTGCAGGAATGTCTTGGATTGAAATGATGGTACTCCTCGTGCACGATATTCATCCAATGTTGATAATTGCAAGAATGGTTCCGCTCCATGAGCAACGTCTGTTTAAATTCCACATCAGCGAAAACAGGAGGACGACATATCATTTAATGACTTACTGAGCCAATCATAGAAGATTGCGGTGAAGTATGCATGTAAATTTGTATTGCCCTTGCTTCCCAATCGTAACAACTTGATGGTCACGACAACAGGGTCTTCAATATACCCTGGAGGAAGGGGTTGAGAGGTTGTTTCTTTGCCACAAGATCTTGCAGGCCCACGGCGGTCTGTTCCCAATGATGGAGATGCATTGTCATGCTCTGCAGCAGTTGAGGGAGAATCACCATGAACGAAGGGTCCAGCCGATGCAGAGGGAGGAGGCTCTTGCAAAGTTGACGGTTCTTTGGACACCGCGGTCAGAATTATTTTCTCAACAGTGTTTAATGGAGTCCTGTATGTAGAACAGTTATTGATGGCCGAATGGAAAGAAGGAAAAGGTTAGAGACGTACGTAGCTTTGCCTTTTGTCAGAACAATATCCAGGCTGTAGTCTGCAATGAGCGTACTTCATGATAAGTATAAGCCCACATACAGAACTTCCGAAATGCTCTGCATGATGTTTGTCAGTTTCTGAACATATTCCTTTTGATGTTGAAGCCTATCAAACAATTGAATTTTTCAGTGAGTGAAGAGTCCAACAGCAAACTCACGTACCTGTAATGAGTCTGGAACATAGCGGCCACTTGTTGCGGGTCATTCCATACTAAGTCGCTAAGAGCCTGGTCCACGGTCTGGTCGCTGGTTCCCACAACGGCCGTTGTACATGGATCTGCAGCTGGATTTGTTGACCAGCTGATGACAATACAAGCAATGTCGGTGATTCGACCTGTAGTTCGCATCTGACACATATGAAAGATCAGTATAAATAAAAATAAAAATGAGCCCCAAGGAAATAAATACCATTTCAAGTCCGGAATGCGTAGCCTCTTTGATGATTTTGCCAAGTTGGGTATTGCGCAGTGGGTGGCCTAGTCATGTGGACTTTGGGTTCGATTTTGCCCATTCTTGTAATCTTTCACGAAGTGTTTCTTCATCGCCAGCAACTTTCGTGATATAACTGAAGTGCACGATCACTTCGTTCGCGCATCCGTTCAGCTCGGGAGAGGTGGGATATCTTGACCTTGGGAGAAGTTAATCAGAGGTGGGCAGAGAGATTCCTATAAATTAACTCACAAATATCATTTATGTCATCTTTGCGCATTCTCGGGAAGATGTTCCAGTTTGACTGTGCACATGTACCCTTCAGTGAGCCAAGGCCTAATGCAACAAGCAGATTGCGATAATGGACGTCCGAATTGCATGCAAAGTTATAGATCAAGCGTTGAATCACAGCTGTAGGCCCATGTTAGCCCGAATTGCGTGAAAACAAGTCTACTCACCCTGCAATGACACGATGGATGGTGCAACATAGTCGTCGTCAGCAAATTGAGCATCTTCTGGAATACGTGGGGCATCATCCGGGAGAGATGGCTCAATATCGTCATCGCTTCCACTGGGACTAGAAGGTACAGATGAGTTGCACATTCTAGGTGACTGTTTGTCGGGTTCAGTCGCGTGGTTGTTGTTGTCGTGACCCATGGGCAACACGACGTCGTCCTCTATGCTGGAAGTCGCATTGCCGTTTTTGGTTTGAAAGGGGTTCAAAGTGAACATGACGATGACAACGATGTTGTGAAAGTGGGAACAAGGTTGGACGCGATGCGTTACAATGGTTGTTTGGTTCGGTTGAACTTCAAACAATCATTGTTTGGCAGCGATATTGTGGGCGCTCCAATGGTCGCGAGATTGCGTAGATTGGACGGTCACGGGATTGTGATATTGCAGTTGTGCGTGTTAGAAACAATGTTACATACTTAACTTTTATATACATTCGCACATTCAGTCGCAACATTCTTCCCTTCCAGCATAGGCATACGAGACGCCACATTGTTTGCGTGCGCGACCCATTCTTGTGGATGATGGACAGGAGCAACAAGCACATTGTTGTCGGATTGAGGGAGCCCCAGGATTGAATGTCGAATCACTAATCGATAGCCATCCACATCCGTTTTACGGAGTGCATACGTTTTGCCAAGGTACCATGCCTCAATGTCCGCGCACATCCACAATCCACTGTCGACATTGTTGACCTGTCTATCTTCGTACTGTGTAAAAAAATGTAAAATCGTGAGAATCAATGCACTGAAATAATAGCTTACAGTGGCACAACAGGACACCCAAGGATTCAGGTCCACATTAACCCCTGTAAACATACTTGCCAGTGCAATAAATCGAGTCAAAAGCTGCGCATAGCATCAATATCACCCCATGCACCATGTAACAAGTATACCTACCGTCCATGCCCAAGTGTCGCCCTGTTCCAACAGATTGGGTGAATGGAGGGGTCTTGAATCAATGTACCACAAGCGACGACATTGCCAATTGACAACCACCAACAACCAATGCTGCCGTCATGAGGAAAACAGGGGAACCAACCAATAATCCTTCTCAAAAGCCGCTAGATTCACCTTTCCATCCTGCATAACATTGGAGATCATGATGAGCCTGAAAAATATGCGACTCAACTGGAGCAAACATTCTTCTGATAGAACGATAGAACCGGGATCCAAGGCCCATGCATTGGGACGAAGGTGGTGAGGGATGTGCTTGTTGAGAGGGTGCTCGCAATAATAGTAACACGTCAGTAGGCGGATAAATGCAGTTAACACACGCATCGTTAGGTGTCGATTCCGGTCCAGGCAATGCAATTCTTTGTGGGGAATCAAGAAATTGTCGCAAACTTGATCAAACGGCGTGATTGCATCCTGAAATGGAGACTGTTAGGTATATATGCGCAGTCAATGGAAGACATTGTACCCGGGGAGCAACTGTAGGCTTCAATGCAGACGCGGCAACACTCCAAACATTGAATTTGTGAGATGTCTCACTTTGTAACTGAGCATCGTTATCCAGGGCCTCGAAAAGAGTAGCAATGGGTGGGAGATCTTTCGGAAGTGCATGCGATTGTCGCCAGACAGAGCGAGGGGACAGGGGAGATGACTCTGTTCGTGCAGGCAATTGAATGCCAATTTCATTTTCTGCTGCGGTCAGTTTTTGCATGCTATAGTTGAGGTCTGTGAATGCATCAGCATCAAGACGATCTTCCTGATTATCTGATGCACATGTTCCATGAGAACCTGACTCCCATGCAAACTCGTTATCATCTTCATTGCCCCCACTCACACCGTCCACGACAGAGTCGCTTATATCACCCTCACATGGTGACATCCATGTGCCGACGAAATCGTGAAGGTGGTTCTAATAACCAGCAAATAGATCTGTCCCCTTCCAAATAATTCAGTATTTCCGAAGGAGGTAGGCGCCATAGTGCAATCTCGGGAAGGTCACGGCGATGAATTAGTTGACGACTCTCGGCAAAGAATTGAACCAGTCGTAGATATATGCGATGTCCGAATATCGAATCTGCAGGTCAAGGTCACATTATAAACGGTGACAAGCATGATTCAAACTTACCTTGGTACTCCTTCCATGCAGCCGCCATAAGCAGAAACGAAGATGCACATTCGTGATAGACATTTTGATGTTCTTCTGCAAGGTGTGCTTCCTCTTCTGCAATGCGATCCAATTGTAACACCATTTTTATCCCATTGCGGACCCTAGGATCACAGACATATGCTGGAGCTGCTTCGTAGGTTGAACCCCACAAAGTGATCCAAGTGCTTCCGAGGCTCATTTCTTCCCGCAGGGGCGCATCAGGATCTATTGATATAACTCCTTGTCGATCTAAACGACCAGGAAGTTGCATATCGGTAGCCCAACCAGGGAGTTCCATCGTTATCAACGTATTGACCATTTTATTGTATGTGTCAACCGTTCCCATAATACCCTTTCCACGGGTTTGGACGGCCTTTAATGCATTTTGTAATTTCTTTGTACCTGCATAATTAATTATATAAATGAGGAACCACTGAGATCACGATGATAGAGATGAAAATACCCAGCGTGCAACCGGCCCCTGAACGTGTCGCAGACTCCCGAATTGGGTTCAATTTGTCCTGGTGTCATTGCAACCGATTCCAAAGAGCAGTTTTGACGGCATGAAGGAGAATGAGTTGCTTGGCAAATTCTTTGTCGGATTCTGTCATGCCCGGGGGAACATTCACCTGTAGGAGCCCCAGGTTGCTGTGAGGCTGTACAATTGTGACATTGAATCTTGATGATGTTGTTGAAGGGCATTCGCAGCCTCATATAATGAGGTAGTAGTTCTGTGAGCCTTTTAGACTATGGCTTCTCTGAACTCGAACGCGTCGAGTTCACGATTGAGTGCGTCTAGTGCCACTGTCAGTGCCTCCGCAGATTTTTGGGTTTCAATTAAGGTTGCGAGGTTCTTCGATGCTACCTGCGCGTTATCTATCAGATTATCTTGTGAGAAATAGCTGGCAGAAGATGAGACCGAATAAATTATAAAAAAACTTACAGGCTTTAGTTGACAATTGGGTGTCTTGTTGAATTTTCCATTGGTCACGCAAGTGCTGCACTGTCCAATCTGCTTCCATTGCTTTCAACGCAGTCTGTGCAGATTTTTTGGCATCTGCAATGGCTCCCTTTGTTTGTTGTGCCCAGGCACCCAGGCGATTGTGTTTCAATGTTGCGATGTAGTCGAATTTATGATACAGTGTAAATAGGCGTTTGTTGTGCTGGAAGTGGTCTTTTTCAGTGCATCATTTATGTATTGCAAGAAACAAAACAAACCCCCATTACCCATTCTGCTCCAATGGTGTCCTTGCTCAAGGACCAAATCCACTCATTTCCTTCTCCATTCGACCATCCGAAACCAGTTCATTTGCGAGGGTGGTACATGATTTGGCAGCAAAATTGATGTGCATAGGCGTGGAAAACTGATGTGCCACACGACAGCCTGCTGGCTAGATCAGGTATTAGGTTATTCTGGAAGGGATAAATAAGCGTTGCAATACAAATAAAAATAAAAATATAGAAACTTACCTTCGCGATTGCCCTGTCCAGCGTACACGCAATGTCATACAACAGGCCGATGGTGGCAATTGGAGGAAGAAAAAGCGCAAGCTGTTCAATCAACACGATTGCGTAAAATTGTTGCTCACCCGGGGTCGTGATATCACAGAGGAATAAGGGGATATCATGGCGACACACCATGGCCATCAAGCCTTTCGAGGCAAAAAGCCCTTTGGTGGGTTCATCGCCCCGATTTCGAGCAGCATGGTGAGACTTTTTGCATTCATCGATCGAACCATCGGGAACTCTTGCAGCTTGACGTCTTCCTGTATGATTAACGTTACGTCTTTCTGCGACATGTTTCTTCGCCTTTTCTACCACTTCTCTTGTAACAAACATATGTGTCCCATCGATGTCATCATGGACTGAACTATACCGCCTGTGCTGAAAGTTTCCATCGATACAGACAACAACATCGGGTTTACTTTCAGATGATTATTTTGTTTGCCGCTCACTTAAATTATAATAAAAACAACTTATGTCTCGGGATCCCCCCCCCCCCCCGACCTACGTCCAAAGCAAGAGGGGCAGCGAGCGCGTAAAACTTGATGGGCTAATATGTCAGTGTGTTCGTTGGGGTCAGCGCGGTCGGTTTGTGGTTTGTCAAAATCGTGAAGGAGGCGTTGTATCTTTGTATCAACTTCATATTGTAATACATCATACCAAATCAGAGCTTCGGGTAGTTGGTCTTTCCACGGTTTTAGGGTGGCGAATGTATAACCCTGCCATCGAAGGCCATGAAGTATGCTGTCCCGAAAGGGTGCAACTGCGTAATTTGATTGTGCGGTTGAATGGTTGTACGATTCCAGAATTTCGAAGTAAAAAGCTGTGCGTGGTCTCTCGGGAGACGCAGGGAAAAATCCACATGAAACAAGTATTTCGTTTAACGATCGGCAGTCTTCTTCTGGGCAAAACGGTATAGACACATTATGAATCACTATAGACAACAGATAAGTAAACCAGAAAAGATGAGACTTTATGAATGAAGACTGACCTGTGCGTTCAACACATTGAACGACAACGGAAGTACGAGAGCCTCCACAGCATTCACACGTTCCTGTGGATATGGAAGGAACGTCGGGCAAGGTCGGAAGTTGCTGTTGTTGAAATATTGTTTGCTCAGCTTTGAGAAACAGATCGAGGACTCAGGGCAGGATGTAGGTGCGCCACCTTGGCCAGTGAACTGCCCGTTTATCTCGTCGCACGCTCTTTTGAGGTCTAGTGGCATCCCAATGTTGGGTATGGTTTTCCCAGAATCCGGTTGATGACCGATTTAAAGTACTGGTATCTTCGTCCTCGTTTTCGGCGTTAATGCACTCATTCGTAGCTGGAATACAATGCTCTGAGGTATTGACATCGATGGATCCGTGAACATCGATCTCGTGCAAGGGACTCTGGTTATTTGCGATAGTATGTTGTGGTGGCAATGGGTATTCTCCCCCAGCACACAAAACAGTGTTGCGTTGATTTTCATTCTTGCGACGCTGTTGTGGTTGCTTGGGCAAGCATATGAAAGCCTTTCCTTCTATATCAGGTACATCTATTTCTTCCACGATGCCTCGACCAACCACCTTGTTGCGTCGTCGAAGTCTTATAGGAGAACCTGTATTAGCATTATAGCCTACAATGCGACTCTTTACCTGGATGCGCGATCGACCCATTGCAGATAGCGAGAATGTAGATAACGAAAGCGAGATCTGGTCTATATCATCACACTCCGATCCGGTCCCTGTGCCAACCCAATGGTTCACCCATGCAATTGGCAACCGGTTACTATTCCCTTGTGGGTCATTGCGTAATATCACGATGGCTATCTAATAGGATATATACAATGGATGGAAACCTGAACTTTCCCTGACATTTGGACTTCGTTCAGCACCTAGGCTACATATTCAATTTATTCTCAGAAGCCCTGCATTGGATATTGAAACGTCATCTGCCCGCTCTCATCCGGCATTATCTGGACGACTTTCTTGAGAACTCACCCCTTCACTGCGGTGCTGAACAGGATTCACATTAAATAACATGTCACCAAACACGAATCGCCCACTGAAGCACTCGAGCACCACTCGGTCTCATTAACATGAGTGCAAGCAATCCGGTGAGTCCGACCTGTCATCTGTATGTTGCCAGGACTGAACGTTGAATGTTCATCATGATGGTAGCGGTCAACGACTCATGCGCACACCCAAAGTGCAGTCAGGCAGGAAAACAAGATCACTTGCCTCCGTGAAACACTTGCTCGGTGTCCCCCAGGGCATCCCAGTTGTGCTTCTTCCCTCTACACCCTCGCCAGTGCTCTTCACACCCGCTTTAAGCAGTCTGGAGTCATCGAGGATCTAAATGCGGCGATCAGGCACCACCGCGCCGCAGTGGATCTCTGTCCTTCTGGCCATCCCAATCGTGCCTCTTCCATCAACAACCTCGCCAATGCTCTTCACACCCGCTTTGTGCAGTCCGGAGTCGTCGAGGACCTAGATGCGGCGATCATGCACCACCGCGACGCACTCAATCTCCGTCCTTCTGGCCATTCTGATCGTGGATCGTCCCTCAACAGCCTCGCCAATGCTCTTCAGACCCGCTTTGAGCAGTCCGGAGGCATCGAGGATCTAGATGCGGTGATCACGCACCACCGCGCCACACTCGATCTCCGTCCTTCTGGCCATCCCGATTGTGCCTCTTCCCTCAACAACCTCGCTATTGCTCTTCAGACCTGCTTTGACAAGTTCTCAGATAGAGACAACCTTGACAAGTCGTTCGTTCTGTTCGAGGATGCAGCCATGGATTCCTTTTCCGGTTCAATGACACGCTTTAAAGCAGCTCAAGAATGGGCTTACGCAATGAAGAGCCACCAACATTCGTCCACAATCCTCGCCTACCGTGAAGTGTTGAATCTCCTTCATCGCTGCCTCATTGCGACACCCACTGCGGACTTACAACACCGACTCCTTGCCCGTCATACTTCGTCACTTCCTTCAGATGCTGCCTTCTGTGCAATAGAAGCTGGACAATTGCAGACTGCAGTCGAGCTTTTGGATCGCGGAAGGGCCATACTCTGGTCCAGGATGCGCGGCTACCGGTTTTCACTCAAGATCCTGCGACGGATGAATGCTGAACTTGCTGAGCGGTTTCAGTCCTTAAGTACACAGCTGGAACATCTTGCAACTTCCTCTGACTTCGAGTCGATGGGGTCTGACTCCCCGGGTCCTCGGTCATCCGTTTCTTTTGATGTCAAAATCACACTGCTCCATACCATTGCTCCAAAATTTGATCAGGTAGTAGATGAGATTCGACGGGAGCCTGGCTTCAAGGACTTTTTATACCATTCACAACTCTTCGCACTGCTGTGGAAGAAGGGCCTGTCATCATTGTCAACATCAGTGGCTATGGTTCTCATGCCATCATCCTGCATCACGACGTACCAGTCCTCGTACCTCGTTCTGAAGCCACCCCTGAAGCCCTTCGTAAACTCGCTTCGGATCTCTCCGCGGCTCTTGCTTGCAGCAATATTCATCGCTCTGAAATAATCCCGGTTTTGCAAGATTTATGGCGTCGTGTTGTTCACTCCATGATGGATCAACTGCAAGAGTTAGGTGTGGCTGAGAAGGCATGAATTTGGTGGTGCCCCACATCCATTTTATGCACTCTACCAATTCATGCAGCAGGATCATACTTGCCTGGCGAAAAAAATCTTCCGGACATGTACATTTCGTCTTACACGCCCACTCTCTCAGCACTCATCCAGGCCAGGGCTGACGTGACATCTGGGCCAGCTGTTCCTCGTCTCCTTGCAATCGGTCAAACGTATGAAGGACAGTCTGGGAAGGCTCTCCCGAGAGTGCAGCATGAATTGGATTACATTGGGCAGCTGGGCATTCCTGCCACGGTATTAATCAATGAGGAAGCACCTTCTGGAACGATTCGCTCAAAACTTCAAGACCACTCGTGGGCTCATTTTGCTTGCCCATGGTCGCCCCGATTTTGACAAACCCTTTCATTCTTCGTTCGAGCTTCATGGCAATCAGCGCCTCACTCTCCTCGAGTTGATCCAGGCTCGGCTACTGAATGCCGAATTTGCCTTCCTCTCTGCCTGTCACAGTGCAGCGGGGAGACAAACGAACACCTGATGAAAGCATTCATTTAGCTGCTGCCTTGCAGTTCTGCGGCTTTTGAAGCACGGTGGGGACGCTGTGGGGCATGGCTGATGACGATGGTCCGCTTGCGGTCGAGGATTCTACAAATATCTTTTTCATCAGGGAAACAAACCAAATTTCAGAGATGCAGCATCGGCGCTCAGCGAAGCTACCAGGGTGATGAGGAGGAAGAAAGTACCGGTACACCGGTGGATTAGCTTTGTTCATATTGGTGCTTAGGAGAGGATGTGCAAGCCGGGAGGAGGCATGTACTTGGTGGTTGGGGACTGTAAGTTCTTTTCCCGTCCCGGGAATGGCTACAAACTCACCTTATAACCACAGGTCGAGCGAGTCGGGACACGAACCCCCGTCTCCATTTTGAACGCTGTCCCCAAGTGCCAGGATTGATGTGCGGCGTGAAATGTCTCTGGAGATCGCGTGCTCCGTCCCCGGACATCACTTCATTCTTCAATTTGCGAGGGTTAGTGGTTGCGGCGAACTACTGGTACATGGCGAACGGGTGGGGATGTTGCGAGGTGTAGTAGTAGCGGCTCCGGCCCCTAGATAGCTCATCCACTGTCCATAATCAGCTCGAATAGTAGAACAACGATATGAATTATATCTAACTGAAACTCACCGCACGTTGTTCATCCTTGCTCTAAGATCTCGTCTGCCAAACAGCGGCACACCTGCCCCCCTTTCCCACCCTGCAACACACCCACACCGTCCGCACCGTTCGTGCACCGTCGCTTCGCACACTCGCCAGATCCACATGCATGTAGTTGTGGTTGTTGTGCGAGGTGTTGGCTAGGAGCGAGAGGGGGAGGGGACAGCTAGAGGGTGTATGCTGGGAGTGTCGCTAGATGTCAAGTAATAAAAGGCTGTAAATCACCGAATTGGAAATGGTAATGAGATATGTAGAAAAAAAAACCGGCATACCGTTGCTAATTCTCGTTGGTTTTGACGCATTTGGAGTTTCGACCGTTTGAGGACATGCGCGAGTATGGAGAGCTTGCGCGACCTCGTCGCGTGCTATAAGCACAGAACATGCGGTGTTGTTGAACGCGTTTGTTTGCATTGGGGAAGTAGGCGTGGTGTTCAAAACACGGATGAGATGGTGGAGAGAGTAACAGAGCGGTGTCTCATGGCCATGGACAGTGCACGCGTCCGGGTGCCAGGACAGGGACAAAAATATTAGCTCGTCGAGTATAGCGCTGTCGCGTCGTATGTACGTTCGTGAGCAGCTTCGATAACATACACTGAGCACGGTCTGGACTCACCTCCTCGTGTTCTCATGGCCTCCCCGAGAGGGACAACACCACGCACAACACCTGCTACATGCACCACACATCCTTCCACTGACATGTCAATCTACACTCACAAGGCCCCTCACAAGAGACACGCATAAAACATTCACAGTCCTGAAATTCCCTGCGATCAATGGGGTCTAGGTGGAACGTTATGATTGTCGTTTCATGTGCAGGTGGGTGTTCATCATGATGAGTCTGTGATATTCTTTGGCGGGATGGTCTGGGTGGTCTGGGCATTGCTGTTGTATGCGGCACGTCGTCTCCTGATCATGGATCCCAGCTGTCGTTGTTTTATCAAGCCGTGAGGGGGACCATCGAGACGGAGGTGCAGATGCCGTATGATGTGCGATGCAGTGGAGATGCTGGGAGTGCTGCAGCTTCTACGTAGATGTTTAGCCCCTGCACAGCTGCACTCCTGCTCCATCTACTGCATTACTTTATGTTACGACGGACCGACTGGATCGAATCTGGCAGGAGTGTCGGGTGAGTTGGTAACCAATCTATTTGATACCTACCTACCTACCGCATGCAGAAGAGGAACACACACGCACAATATCTGGAGGTGGTATGGGGTGCAGCATGCGCATAGGGAGTGGGATCAGGTAAGGCGGTATGTTTGTGGTTTTTGGTTGTGTTGCGTGTTAGGGTCCAAAAGCAGTCCATGCATACTACTGCACCTATTGACTGTCGAACTCTCGATGCGCGGGTCAACTTAGAGCCTGAATTGAGCTGTGTCCATCAGGATCCTGAATACACAAGGCTGGTTGACCCACCCCACGTCGTGTCAGATACTTATCTCATTCGCATTGATATGGCCTGTCGTACAAACGTTGCTCCTAGTGAACTGAACGTAAAGGTGGCATCAGAGCTCAAGTCTGTAGATGGGACAGTCACCTTTGGAAATCCCAGCAGTAAGTGCAACACAATGACTCAAAGACCATCATATTCACACCAAAAGGGCATTAGAACAGCAATTCCGAGCCTGAGTGTGGGCAGGGGAGAGAAAGAGATTGGTATGCCTGTTGAGCAGAAGCCTGTGAATGTCAATGTCAATATCAGACACCATATCTGCTGAGGCTCAGTGATTACATTTCTGAGTGTAACCCTGCAATTGTAGGCATTGGCAGCAGGAGCAAACCACGCACACACCAATGGATCATGACGATGTCGTTGTTAGTAAGCTGCATGGCGATTATTCATATTCACTGGCTGGTTACGGCTGCAGAGGGCTGGTGTGGTGTGGCATGTGGGAGAGGAGTGGGGTGGCACGTAGCTTAAAAGGAGGGGAGGGGGGAGTTGGGGGATGGGAATGACTCAGATCAGTGCTCACCTTACACTGACATTTCGTCGTCAATTTGATGCAAATGTGGATGTGTGGATGAGCTGGGTGGGGATGGGCAGAAGAACTGGATGGATATGCATTGACTCAGCGGCAGGACTGAAGGGGAGAGTGTGCATCAAAGTGGGGCTGCAGGGTGGATGTGTGTCAAAGTGAGACTGAAGGCTTGGTCATGGTCAGTAAAGATAGAGTGAAGTCTCTGTACACATGCAAAGAGAATGGTAGTGAGGACATGAGTCAGGAGTGTGTCTTCAATACATCTGGAGCATGAGGATGGCTTGCAAGGTCGGGCTAAGTGCAGGACATACCGAGAGACTGGAAGACTGGCATGAAGGGCAGACAGTCATGTGGTTCCATCATAACATTAACAGCAGCAAGCAGAGGCATGAAGGAGTGGAAAGGCAAGAACTATGTATGTGCAGAGAGGCATGATGGGAAATTAGGTGAGTAGACATGGAAAGAAGTCAGTGCACAATTGTTGAATTTAATGGCCAGAACTACAACACTTTTCATCATTAACAATATGAAGACTATGTTTCTAAATATTACATTGATTATGAGAAAAGAAAAAATACCAAAAATTTCAGATTCAATTACAAAAGCTCTGCCATAATATTCACAAACCCCTTCCACCACTCCAGACATTGGAATGCTTCCACAAGAATAGTTTAATACTCCATGCACAGCATGGTAGGAATTCCACCCGGGATGAGAAACTTCTAAAACCTAATATGCATTGTCAATGTGTGGCTTAGATATGAGATGTTTGTCATACCGCAAGATTAAGAGAGGGAAAAGGTTAGGACAGCTTCAAGCCATTCCCCTATCAGACCACCACTGCTGTTACAAGACATGCCTTCCTCTGAATCCATCAAGAGGATGAAATGGAGCAAAGCTACATCAGCCATAGCTGTATACATCTGGAGCATGGGAAACCCTAGCCACACAAAATGTACACCATGACAGTAGCAAGGGAAACCACAAGCCAGACGCCAACAGTCATGCGCATGAGCAAGATTAAATGCTAAGCTCCATCACAACAACTAAATCAGCCAAGGCCATCTACACCAAGCATGGGAAACCCTAGCCACACAAGATGTAGACCATGATAGTGGGGAGCAAGGGAAACCACAAGCCACATGCCAACATCATGTGCTTTGTCAAGAAATAGGACACACGTGGATGTGTCACTAGCATGTCTCTACAGCAACCCATAGTAAATAACAGAATGAGTAATGAGAAGATTGTACTTACCAGTGAGGTCCAGGGATGTAATGCTGCACAAAGGTATCAAACACGTACTAGGCCCAAAGGTTGTGTGAACAACTGGATGTGATGTCTACATGCATGGCCCAGGCGACACCACATAACAGCTAGCAACATGCAGTGTACAGGTGGGAGTGGGATCCCTGGCATCTGTGAGGTAGATGCCCCGGGGAGGTGGAGCCTATGTGGGAACAGCTGTTCCCAGCATCAATAGGCACCATTAAGGCTGCATACAGCAAAGCACACACCTTTTCACTGGTCTCAGTATTGGCTTTGCACATTGCGCATCTATTACACATGGAGATCTATGCATATGGCTGCCAGCCATTCTTGCAAAGGGGTGTGGTTGGGATGTGCTGCGCTGCAAGCACCGCCTGCTGGTAAAACACAAAGATGGATTGACTCGTTGCCTTGGGTGAATATGTGGCTCTTGTGAACTCGCACATTATCCCATGGGACCCAATACCCGTAAATACAATCACTCAGCATGTGTGACATTGACAGAAAGACGGGAAAGGAAGATGCACATATCGTTAGAAGGGTGTTCCAGCTGTTTGCTGGTTGCCAATGGACAGCGGCACCCCAGGTGCCACCATGGGGAGCAAGACCAGTAGGATGGGTCTAGGGGATGGGTTGCGTCACGACGGTGCGGTTGGCGTGCTGGGCACCCAGGCTTTTGTGGACCGCTGGGGCGATGTCTGCAAACATTGTCGAGGCAATGTCAGAATGAGGTGACAATGCAAGGTGAGGAAGCCACACATACCCATAATACGGCATACAGATCAAGCGCAGGGAGATGGCATCTTGATACATTGTATGGATGGCCTATGTGTATCAAAATAAGCTCTGTGCACACTATTTAGATGGAGGGAGGAAGGAATGGCCAATGTACCTGTTTACGGTCAAGAAAGTGGTCGAGTGTGACGAGCAGGTCGTTCCGATTCCATATTGATGTGATGCCCCTGTCAAGTATTCTGGTGGTGGTCTTGATGCCCAGTGAAAACCCCCACTGTGGAGATCTGCTCAGATCTGTCTGAGTCTGTCCAGCTCTGTCCGGATCTGTTCCCTGCGGTTTACCCATTTTTGCCCGCGCACCACAGCTCTGGACAGAGACCATAGACAATTACAGATAATTTTCTGGCTCAAGCTGTCTAATATATGTAGTAGGCAGGCAGGGTCTGTTTGAAACAGGCTCAATATGATTTATTTATATACAATTTATTTGTTCTATCTGGGTGAAAATGCTCGAAACTGCTCAGAAATATCTCGGTTGCACTGGCCCAATCTGGGCTGCTCTGCTCCACACTGCACACCGTGCATCAGGCTCCTTGCGGCTGTACTCGTCCCTGCAGCCACATGTCCTGCTTGACACGAAGTATAAGATAGTCCTGGAATGTGTAATGAGGGCGAATCTGGGTTCACAGTGGCAGCGAACTCACCTGCATTGCAATGGTCGAAGGTGGGCGAGAACGTTAATCAAGTGTTGCCATGCCAGCTAACTTCGGGAGGGTTTTCTTCACCTTAGTGTTAATGCTAACAATGCTATAGAATTAGAATGAGATCAGTGGATGTAAGATGCAGGTAGTGTGCGAGGAACATACCTTGGTGCTCTCCTCAGTGAGGGTGGCAAAAGCCTGCGTGATGTTCGCTCTAGAAGCATAATCTATAGCATACAGGGCTCTATGTAGCTGTAAGTAAGAGGTGAGAAGAAGAAAGGCAAATACGATAACCTCAGCATAAGAATTTGCGGCGTTCTCACCCCACCACGAGGATGATCTCACACTTTGCTCTGATATCATGCCATACAGATACATTAGTGACAGACTGAACATGAACCCCTGTACAGAGCAGGTCGTGGTTGGGATGCTCTGTGAGAAGGAGTTTAGACGCGATGCTCTTGATGCAGATGTGCAGACGCTCTTTACATTCCAGTGCTAGGTCCATGGGCAAGAAGGCTCTAAAAGTGGAGTGGCAATGGCCTGATGAATCTAAAGTATAATGGGTTTTAAAGGAGCCGACACTGGGTTCTGAGGGTGAGTTGATATCATCAACATAAGCAAATCCGAGATCTGTGGCTGCTTTTGTAGCACTGGATGAACAAAACATGAAATTGCATAGTAACTTCAAACAGACAAAACTCACTAGGCAGAAGGCTTGAAATATATCTTCTCATGCCTCTGTACCTGCCATTCACCTGCCAGTGAAAGACATAGAAAGTCCACAAAATAAATAGCAATCAGGTAGAAGAGCCTTACCATGCATCCCTTGATGGTCATGCGATATATCCCCAAGCCAGTGTTGTGATTTAATAAAGAAGGGCTCGACGTCACAAAAACTCCAGCTGTGGTGTCCCTCTTGGGCCCACAAGTTGTATTCTCCAGGCAAACCACACGTGTACTTCATGGAGTTGATGCATGAGGCTGGTTCTATCTCCTGGGAGTTGCTGTAGATGCCATGGTGGGAAAAGGGGGGAATGCGAGGGTGGTGGGGAGAGGAAGGACACGTGTATGTGCAGTCACACTTGTCACATGTGATCACACCGGTTTGAGGTTGTGTAGTCATGCAGTGTACATGTGGTGTATGTTACTTTCATGGATTCAGTTTGTGATACAACACAATTGTAGCTCACTTTACAAAATATATATGCACAATGTTGTATCAAAGATATGTGGTGCACATATCACACAGTTCTCAACATAATCACAAGATTAGATATCACGTCTACCAGATCTGGACATCTATCTACATTTCAACTCAGATCCCAGCAGACCCGCACAGTGGGGGTTTTCACTGGGCTTGATGGGGTACTACTTTGTCGTGATGGCTTGCACAGCCCGGATGTGACGATGAATGCTTTGACGATGCGACCGACAGTGAACTCACTGCACTGAGTTTCTGAGAACACTACACGCGCATCCTAGGTAGAATGTTAGCAATGTCATCGGAAAAACAGCGAACTTGTGGGCACCCCGTGGGTAAGGTGTCCTCAGATGTCAGACTGTCAGGGACTTTAGTCCATTGCATCGAAGAAATGCTTGCGTTGTATCAAAAACTGCAATGACGTGGCTGCGAGTGTCTACGGAATCTAGCGCCTCAATTCCCACACCCCACCAGGCGAGGGATACTAATCTGATTGGCTGAACTGATTTGCATGATTTGTCCCACTGTACCCTAGCTGAGTAATTTGTCGTGATTTGCGCAATCTGATTTGCCGCCAGTGTGATTTGAGTTCGCCAAGCTCCTGCTCGTCGTCTAACAACCTCTCACCTTCATGCTCTCATATATAACATGTCCTTGCACACGTCTAGCAATTCATCCACTTCGCTTTCGGTACATCCTTATTTTCATTACATTTTGATGCACATCTCTGCTATGTAATGATGCGTCCTAGGTTTTAACAAGACCACGCATGTGCAATGTGGATCTGGCACTTACCTCAAGTACCTCTATCACGAATACAAAGTTGTCTCCAGCAATACATTAGTGGCAGGTTACATTCTGCCCTATAATCTTCCTTACTAGACTCTGACTAACAATCCACTCATAGCAACCTATGCATTGCAAGCGCACACTAGTCTCATGCAATAATAAGTTTAACTGGTATGTTTGATTCCACTTCGTATGGTCCCTAAACTGCCAAACTCTGACAAGTGCAACTCCCGCCAACTCACAAACCAATGGCCAATCACACCCATCACCCGTCACTTGCACATTCCACAAATCACCCTCCAATCACAGGCAAATCACTCACCCAGCACTCACAAATGAGTTACAATTCACACGCAAATTGAACTTAAATGTACTCTTCAGGCTGAGGGTACATTCATGGTCACCAGGGACACCATGATCGACAACGACTTGAACCTAGGAATGTCCTGCTGAAATGGAATTGAGGTTCAGCCGATCGCTTGGAAAGGACATCCAGACTACACACCCACATTCATCTATTTTGCACTTACGCCTTCCAGTGGAAGTACAGATGCCAGACACGATTCACTGAACATGCGCAAGCCATTCTGTACCATTGCACCTACTTGTGAAAACCATAGCGGTATATTAGTCTAATATATTAATCAGTTGCAACGACATAAGACAATAAGACAAGGCAACTGACGCACCATCCCAGAGTCGCCGACTAGTGGCTCTGTGCAGACAAGACCGCTCTGCTTTAATGAGTTAGTACCATCAAGCAAAGACTTATAAAAGTCTACGTCACACGGATCGTGTGCGAACCATATGGTCATGATCAACACTACGTGCAAATCATGCACAAATCACGCACAAACCAGTGCAAATCAGGCATATGGTCATGAGGAACCCTGGACGGCATCCTCCATCTCAGCCAGACTAATCCGCATGCAAATCAGTGCCTTGTCTGGGCAAATCAGCACGAAATGAGGCAACTGACAGACAAATGCTAGAGAAAAACCGTAAAGGAGGGTGAGAACCATAATATGTATGTACTCAGGCTCGAATACATACATGAAGCCTGAGCAGGACGTGCGCAGTGTGTTCTGTTGGCGTTGGAGGGAGTCAGGTGACAGTGAAGGTAGCCGATAGCAGTGGCCACATATAATGAAACAGCCTGGAGTCCAGAGGGTATGAGAGGATATGAGTGTTGGAAGATGGTGATCTAATAGAGAGAGGGAAACAAAGTGTCAATAGCTGGCAATATAGGCAAATTAGTGCAAGTGACTTGCCAGCGAGGCACAAATCAGACGCAAATTAGCACAAATCAGACCTGCAGATGTCAATGCAGCACCTGCCACACATACTCAAATGCCGTGAGGGTGAGTGGGTTAGTGATTGGGGTTAGTGATTGAATAACAGAGACAAAAATTAGGTCTGTACAAGAGATTGAATAAATGCAAATTAGCGCAAGTGCGCTGCAAGTGAGCAACAAATTATTCGCAAATTAGCACAAATTAGGCCCCCTTGGTGCGCAAATTAATTTGTTGATTTGCACTTGCTCAGCCAACAAATCAGCGCAAATCAGGCAAATCTAATTTGTGGCTGGGACAAATCAGTTTGGCAAATCAAAATAGGTGGTGCCCCACCAGGCCAAGACGACTCATGCTCGTCTCGCAAACCATCCTCATATCTCCCACCGCACCCACTCCTAAACGGATCCCAACGATGCGGCGGGATCCCTTCGTCGAGCTCGGCACACCGCGCCCTAACATTGACCACATCCCGCACTACTCACATCCTGGTTCTGCCAGAACGCATACCGCGGCGACCTCCTCAACCCAGACACGGACGCCCCACGCATTCTGCTCGTCAATGCAGGCCTTTCAGAGCGCAGAAAGTGGGCTCCAAGCACATTTCGCCGCCCGCAGGCTCGGACGCACCCCAGGGCTGGGCTTGTGACGAGGAGGACCCAGCAATCCTTCCCGCGCATCACTGCATAGCTGATAATGGCGGGTGTGGCGTGGCGTGTAGGTAATCGTCGAGAACACCGACGACACAGGAGTTCATCACGAAACGGTTGATGGCGATCGAACCAGTGCGAGTCGGGCAACCTGGAGGACCTCACGCTCGTGATATGTGCCCCGTGCGCATGTGGTGCTATGTGTGAAGAGTCTACGCTTGAGAAGGACCACTCGAAGGCCTTTTTGGTGCTGGCGATCATGCGTAAGGTGGCCCGTCATATACTGTACGGGGAACGGGTCTGTCTACCTTAATACCCTACCCGTGACTCTGTACATGCGTGTATGGCTAACGCACCTGTGCACCCTCACGCCGTGTTCCAGAAGGCTTTCTTAGTGAAGCTCCTCCAGAAGGCGCTTTCGAGGACCGCGCAAATGACGTGTTGATGAACCAGCCCACACATGTAACACAGTTATGGGTGCGCACTCTGTCCATGCTTCCCATTGCACACTAACCAACCTCACCCACAGTTTTCCGACCAGATCACCTACGCTCACTGAAAGCTCTTCTCCCTCGCATGACATACTAACTTAAGCGAAACAGTCGAGACGTTGGCTCAACGCCGAAGAGCCTGAGGCAATAAAGATATCCTTTTTTGTTGTCAGAGATGGCAAAAACTCACGATGTGAAGTTTAGCGGAATAGGGCCTTCCAGCGGCAACAATTCAGAGAGCAAATCCTCGAAGCCATTGCCATGTATTGGCACCTTTTCTTCGTCGTTCTTGACAAGACCATCACTAAAATTTTCCCTCCTGAAAGTGTCTGGGATTCTTCCTCTTCCGGGGATTCCATGGAGTCTTCGGAGCGTGTTCGCAAGGTGGGTTCTGAGCAGGTCGTCGTGGTCATTTCATGAGCACGGCTAAGAAACTTATTTAAAAAAGGTAACAGAAAGGGGTATTCCGAGGAGGATTACCCAATCAGTTGCGTATAGATCGGGATCAAGTAGAGAGCTCATTTTGAAACGTAAAAATTCTGCACTGATGGCTGGGACGACGAAGTGACGAGTTCGAATGTACAAGTTGCAAAAGTACATTCAGACGAGGGCGTGGTTTGCTTTCCAAGAAAGGCAAGTTAATCGAAGATCTGTCAAAGGGACAACAGTTTGGTAACTGGAAATGCGTAGGAAGACGTTCGGACTAACGGTATCTTCCATCTCGACTTCCTCACCATCGTCGTCGAGGGGGTTCCATGGCGTTATGCTATCAACCCAACTGATGCGGTGTCAGTAATGCAACTTTGTCCCCTGATACACCACCGAAACGAGGATGCCTGGGATAGAGTACTTACAGATTATCAGGAGTGAGACCCCCCCTCCCATCACGGCGTGAGGCACCAATTTCCTTGAGGTGATATAGCGGTGTATAGCAGTACGACCCTTTCTTGTCACAGGCATGTCGGAAGACTCCAGAAGCTTCTTGCTTCCACCAAGATGCACCGGTTTCACCACCGGCGGTGACTACTGGAGCACCAGGGACAGGTAGCTGTCCTAACAATGCCAAGGAAATAACATCCTTCTCTGTAGGAGGTAGGTATCTGTCAGTGACGGAAAACTACAACTGCGTTATGGATGAGCCGGTTCCGATGAATACGCTCACTTCCGTTCGACAAGTAGATACTGTACGCAGGACATGCAAATACTGCCGTAACGAGGGACTTGCCCTTTAAACTGGGATGATCGTTCAGCTTGCTCAAGGCGCTGAAGGGAATACTATCGATACGTGGACGAGCCATAATGAGCAGAGCGCCGCGGTTGGCGCCAAATTCCCATCGCCCGTGGATTGATGCCTCGGCAAGGCCGGGGATAGCCCTATAGATAAAAATGGTGAGAATGAATCAGGATACCATGCAACACGCACAGTCCTGGCTTTAAGACAAGTTCGCGGCGCATTGTCTTTTCCGAGGCTGCCTCGAACGCGTCCTCTGCGGCTTGGATTTGCGGGTGATGGGTTGCTGTCAGCCCAAAGGTGCCCACGTCGTTGTAAACGTTGCCGTCTACCAGAAAATCGCCCGTTTTCATATCAATTGTGCCGAAATCTCCTGCCTGAGAATATGTTCAAGAATAGATCGGTGGTGTGAGCAGGAAAACGGCCTACGAGTCGACTACTTACATTGATCTGCTTCAGAGGATCCCAGTTTGGCCATTTTGATGTAGCGTTATGAATCAAGTCCACGTATTTTCGGGAGGCCATTGGGGAGTGTGACCAGAACTTGAGACTGTCAAACTTAGAGGTGCTAGCCTACGGGTCTTCCTGCGTCTAGCTCACGCCGCGCCAACACGTACTAGCGGCGTAGATCTAGGAGCTACAGAGGCCTGACGAGTTTCGCCCAGGGTTCTCGTTCTCGCTCCAACAACTCCCTTCTTGGTGTGGGCCTACGGGTCTTCCTGCGTCTAGCTCACGCCGCCACCACGTACTAGCGGCGTAGATCTAGGAGCTACCGAGGCCTGACGATTCGCTTCTTCGCTCCAGTGGCCCTACGGGTCTTCCTGCGTCTAGCTCACGTCGCGTCAACACGTACTAGCGGTGTAGATCTAGGAGCTACCGTGGCCTGACGAGTTTTCGCCCAGTCTTCCCGTTCTCGCTCAAACATCTTCCTTAGAGGTGCTGGGCCTACGGGACCCCCTGTGTCTCGTTCACAAAGCGCCTCCGTTCACTAGAGTGAAAGGAGCGACTGACGTGGAACCCACACGCGTACTCAGTAACTGACGATTGTAGTGCTCCTGTAAAGTCATGATCACTGTATGTGGATGCCTATTGATGTCAGCACGAGTGGCGTAGCGAACACCTAAGAAACCACGAGCCCTAATGGCACGAGTAACAGCAACGTTCACTCGAAAACAGAGTCACCTTAGGCTACACTTATATGTATCCATATACATAAAGTCGCGGTCTAGATAGCTGCAACAGCTTAGAGGAGAGTACCGGTCCACTCTACTCGGCTCACCAGTGTTACACTGGCGTCAGTGGCCTGCACGCAGGCGGAAGCGTTTAAATCTTCTGAAGGTTCAGTCACGGTCTTGAGCTTAACTCGCTGTAGTACTATCGTCACGAGTGCAGACTATGTTAGATGAAAAGTTTATAACCTGCACGGAAGGCTTGGAGTCGGCAGCGAAAAGAGGAAGGTTGTA
>MU134474.1:40682-57903 GCA_015039355.1 Ramaria rubella
TGAGTGTATCAGATAATAATAAAATGTATAGAATATAATTATGGCATAATTAGTGACAAAAATACTATATAAAAAAGAAAAGAATTGGAACCATTTTTCATTTCATCTGTCTCACTCTAAGTCTGGCAGGGAACTGGAAAAAAATATAAGCTCCAAACCTTTGTAATTGTTAGTTGGTATTAGCCATAATTATATTGCTATACACATTTTGATTATCTGATAAACACATTGCCATAGCTAATAATCTCTTTCCAAAGTGGCCTGGCTCAAATGTTCAGCTGGCACCTTAAGTTATGCAAACTGCTGTAAGGATGTTCTGGCCCAGTGAGTATTTGTATTGCTAACCAATAAGTAGTACATTGACTTCTCATGCTGAGTAAGATGCTTGGTAATGCTTGGTCAGCCAAATAAATCCTCCTGGAGCCCCAGAGCAACCCCAATTAAATCCAGAAAAATACACCAAAAATCAGAGAGGCTACTGGAACCTCCCTGGCACTTGCCTGAACCTCACCCTGAGAAAAATAACAATAATAACACAACAGTGCCTTCCCAGCAACTTTAGGGTTAGGGTTTCTGGTCCTGAGATTTCCTGGGCAGCCTTGAGTGTCAAAATAAAATAGTTTCCCATTTGAGAATCTGACTTAGAGATTCCAAATCTGAATTCAACCAAATCCAATATGAACTGGACAGTGCATATCTAAACCAGCCAATCCAATCCTGCATTGGACAATCCAACTTCCAAATGGCCAAACTAATTTTGAACCAGCCAATCTATGATTCAAAAAATCTGACTTTGAACCAGATACTCCAAATGTGAACTGGACAGGTTATCTAAATTTGACCCTGCCAATCCAACTCCAAACAGGCCACTTCAATTCTGGCAATCCAATGCCAAATCAGATAAAACTGACTCTGAACTGACCAATCCAATTATGAATAGGACAATCTGACTCTGAACTGGCTGATTGGCCAATCCATGTCTGAATCCACCAACCTATGTCTAAATCAGACAATCTAACTCCAAACTGGACAATGTGACTCCAAATCAGCCAATCCAACTCTGGACCAGCAAATTTGAGGCTTGAGTCTGGACTGTCTGATTCTGAATCAAACAATCTGAATGCAAATCAGATGATCAGACATAGAATTTTTGATTCCATATTGAACAATCTTACTCCAAACTGGACAGATTATCCAACTCTCAGACAATCCAACTCCAAACCAGTTGTCAATCTGATTCTGAACCAGACAATTACAAACTGGCCAATTAAACTCAAATCAGACAATACAACTCCAAAATGGACAAATTATTCAACTCCAGACCAGCCAATGCTATTCTGAACTGGACAATCTAACTCCAAACCAGCTATAACCCAAATTGGATGTTACAACTCAGACTGGGCCAATTTTATATCAAAGCAGATGATCTGACTCCAAGTCCACCAATCTGAGAACTGGATAATCCAATTCTTGGATAATCTGACTCCAACTTCATCCAAATCCAACTCTGAAGTGGCCAATATGATTCTGAATTGGGAGGTGTAACTCTAATCTGACTCTGAATCCAATCTGATTGAATTGGTCAGTCTGACTGCAATGAGACAATTCAAGTTCAAAACAGCCAATCTGATTCTAAATCAGACAATCCAACTCTGAACCAGCCAATCTGTGTCTAAATTGGACTGTCTGATTTTGAATAAAATAATCCAGTGAACTGGACAATCCAAGACTCCCAAGTTATTCGAACCAATGAATGTGATTCCTAATTGGATTGCCTGATTCTGAATCAAACAATCTGACTTTGGATTGGGCAATCGGATTCTGAATTGGACAGTCTGATTTTTCAAACAATCTGACAACATCTGGCCAAACTGATTCTGAGTCAACTTGAAATTGAATGATCCAACTGAACTATCTGCTCTGATTCTGAATCTGACAATCTGACTCCAATCTGATCAATCTGATTCTAAAGCAGCCAATCCAACTCTGATCAATATGATATGACCATGAACCACCCACTCTGACTCTGAACTGGCAGATCCAATGCTCATTTGACCCTGAACCAGCCAATCCAATTCTGAATCTGACATGAACTGGACAACCTGAATTATTCTGATTCAAGCAAACTCCAGGTGGATAATCTGACTCTGAATTAGACTATGCAGGTCCAAATCAGGCAATATTAGAGTCTGATTTGAACAATCTAAATTCTAATTGAAAAACCCATGTCTGATTCAAAAATCACAAACAGGAAAAATCTGTGTACAAAATCAGGGATGCAAATTATTGGACATATTGCTGACTTTTTGATAGAACAATGCAAAAAAAGTGCTGAGTGTTAGCGAGGCCATGTGACATGTAGCATTCACTATGTAATAAAAATACAAGCATTGGCAAATATAGAAATCCACTGCAGTCATAATGGAGTGCCATGTGTAGCACTGGTCACTCAACCTCAATGAAGGTGCTGTGACAACAAATATCACAGCAGTTTGCATAAGTTAAGGTGCCAGCTCAAACCTGGTCCCTGAGCAAATTTTGTAAAGATTAGTAGCTATGGTGTTGAGTTTATCAGATAATAAAAAAATGTATAGCATATAATTATGGCATAATTAGTGACAAAAACACTATCTAAGAAAGAAAATAATTGGAACCATTTTTCATTTCATCTGCCTCTCTCACTCTGATTCTGGTGGAGAACTGAAAAATATAGCTCCAAAGCTTTGTATTTTTAGTTGGTATTATAGCCACTATTTATGTACTATACATCTTTTGAGTATCTGGTAAACTCATTGCCATAGCTAATAATCTTTCCAAAATGGCCTGGGTTCAAATTTTCAGCTGGTGCCTTAAATTATGCAAACTGCTGTAAGGATGTTCTGGCCCATCCAACAAAGTAAGTATTTGTATTGCTAACTTTGATAAGTAGCACATTGACTATGGACAACTTAACAAAATGGCTGTTTGGAATAATGTAATTTAAAATGTGTAGCCATGTAGAAATATTGTTAATTTTGAATATATTCAGAACCAGCAAATGCCTAATGGGGTGCCCGTGCGTAGCACAGGTTACTCACCTATACCTGGCAATGGTGAAATTGTGATTATTCAGCACATTTCAAACTCTGCCTTATGTACCCGAAACGGCTGTAAGACATATCTTACCCATTTCAATGATATTCCAGGATGAATACCAAAATTTTTCCAACATTTCATTTTCTGACTAATGCCTACATCTCTCAATTTCTGACTCCAACTGTTGAAACCTTCAAAACTTGTTTCTTCTATTAAAACCTACTTCCGAATTTTCTGAACTTCCTACTCAGTGATTCTACAACTCCTTCAACATTTTCAACATTCCAATTCATCCGACTTCTCTGGTAATCTGTGATTACAGCATTTTTCAACTGGACAGACATCAAGACCATTTATTGAGAACCTTCCACAAAATTCCATTTCAATTGGTGAAAATTTTGACAAGCACCTACCAAGGAATCTTCCAATTCACGATCCTCTGTCTCTTTGTATTTTTCTTCCCACGTTTAAGGTAGACGATGGGACGTCCACCTTAAAGGGGGAATAGCCACTACATCAACACCAAGTCCTACTCCGATTTTCCAGCCATATGCCAATTTTCCGACACCATTCCTCAAAACCTTTCAATCACTCTTGTCTTTTCACTGACATTTTCCGACAACACTTCTTCGATCCACCCTTCACATTCAATTCTGTTTCTACAACTCCCTGCTTACTTCTGAAAACCTGAAAACCTTCCAACATCCACGACCCTAGCTTTCCGATACTTCTCCAATATGTTCCGATTCTTCTGAATCACCCTTTGCAACCATTTTTCACCAAGTCCAACTCTGATTCTATGTCCTGTGTTTCTAGATTCACTCTGATTCTGACTTATCCCGATTTTCTGAGGAACCTTGTATGCACTTAAGTGCCTACCCTTACCTTGATTTTCCAATTGTTCTTATTTCCAACTATTGCTGATTCCTTCCGATTTTCAAAACCTTTTCATTTTTCTAAATTACATTACTTGACTTCCCTGATATTTCCGAACACTCTATGCTACTTTTCCTTTCTGATTGTTTACTCCGATTTCTATCTACTCCATGGTTTCATCTTCAGGCGCTTTAGCCTCCTTTTCAGACTCTTCCGCCTTCTCCTTCTCCCCTCCGATCGCCTTTCCCAAATCTGTACCTTCTGGATTCCTGACATCTCTGACAACACCCTCTTCCGGTTCCTTGGCGTTCTTCGCCATCTCCGGAACTCCACTCTCTGTCACCTCCAGAGCGACATCCACATCCATTCTGACAGCCTCCATTTCCTTTTCCTTCCCCTTCTGTTTCTCCGACACTTCCTCCGGTTCTGCTTCTGTGGGTTTCTTGCCCACCGCATCCTCCACTTCACCTTCTGATTCAACCTCTGGTTCCTGCGCAAACATCCTGTTGTATGTTTCCCACCACTTTCTCCAGAACTTGTAGTCAACCTCGGTGATCCGATGTGACGTCTTCAATGAGTCATTGAGACTTGCCATTCCTTCCACGTGATACCTCAACCACTTCACGAGGTTATGTATGGTTTTGCGGAGTCCACAGATTTCCACTGTGAACCCCGCCTCCTCCGACCCTTCTTCCGCCCAATTGACGTCTGACGCATGTTCCTTGCTCTTCCCTTTTTCTGCCAACATCCTGACATCCAAGTCGGCAAACCTTGCCAACAATCCCCTGGCTTCCCCAATGGCCTGCTCTGACCTCTGTCTCTTCGTCACAGGTCCTGGTCCGGCCTCTGTGTTTTCCGGCTGTACCCGATACTGCACCAGTAGTGATGTCTTCCCCTCCATCTCCATCACGAACATGGGATCCCCGGGCTTTGTGCACTTCTTGTGATCGCCACTGCACCGCACGCATACCCTTTTCCAAGATTTCCCGCTCTTCCAGTCCTCCTCCACACTTGTACCCCCATGTCTGACAACTGACGCACCATTCATCAAACAACTCCAGATCCAACCATTCCAAGTTGGCCATCTGCCTTTTCCGCCTGATTCCAGACCCCAATGAAGGCCCAGGCTGCCCTGTGGTGTTCCAAACCCGATCGCCTTGGTCCAGCTATATCCCGTCTTTCCGTCAGAAAACCGATTTTCCCAATACAAATTTGATCTACTTACTGACAATCTGCTCATTTCAGCCTCCTGCCGTCTCAAAATTTCCCAGATGCTCCACGTGGATTCATTTTTCCAATGCTCCGCATCTTCTCACCACTTTTTCTGATCCACCTCTTCCTTCCTTTTCCAATCCTCATCCTCCTTTTCCTTCCTTTTCTGATCCTCCTCCTCCTTCAACAGTCGCACCTCTTCTCGCCTTCACGCTTCTTCCCTTTCCCGCTTCGCCTTGGCTCTCTTCCACAGTTTCTCCTCCAGGAGTTGCTTCTGCCAGTCCAAGTCCTTCATTTCTGCAGTAATCTCTTCTTTGGAGCTGATCTCGATGACTGATGCATTGTGGTGAGACAATGCATGCGAAGCCATTTTTTGATGTAGTGGTGGTGGTTCAGGAAAGAAAGTGTTTTGCATTCCATCACCCTGTCTTCCCCTATTTATACTCAATTGGCGATCTCAGCCTTTACGGATAACCGACGCCCAAACTTCCCACAACACTCAATGACATAATCAGCCTCGAGGGCTCGGCCATAAAAGGGAGATACTGTTAGATTGTTAGAACCCAGATTCATTCCCAGCTTTTCCGCTTTCTCCGAGATATTCTGATCTGTGTTTCCGATTTACTCCACCCATTCTACTCATCCCTGTCCCATCTATATTTAGTCATTCTTATCAAGATCTACATCTTCGGTCTTATGTCCATATTTACTTTTACCCTGATCCCATATTCACTCCGTTTCGGATTTCCGCATTTCATATCTTTCCGATCAGACCATATTGACTCGTTATATATGACTCCTCCATGTACTTCGTTCTTCAGTTTGAATATTGATCCACCTTGACTCAATATCTTCTCACTCCTGTCTCTAAAGTCTCATCCGACTTTCCGTTCTCTGACTCTGACTTCTCCGATATCCCAACCCTCCGAAATACCAGGACATGAAGGATCCAAGAGGGTGCAACCTATAAGTTGAAGCCGACATCCGTGCACTCCGATCCCGACTCTGAATCCTGAGCTCTGGCATTCCGATAAACTCCAACATCCAATGAGAAGAAATCTAGTTCATAACAGTATATTCAAACTAAAACTCTTGATCCATTCATTATGCCTTTGACCAGATCCCGTACTATCACCGGAAACACAAACCCTGGATCCAACTTTCCAAACGACGACCCGGAAGACGATCCCGGTGACAACGACAACATTGACAACAACGAGGACGACAATGACAATGAAGAAAATGAGGGGAAGGCTATGCTAAAAGCTTTGAAACAGATAGCCAAGCACATGGGAACTCCGAACAAAAGTCAAGCTGGAAAAACCAAACTCCGTGAACCTGACACCTTTGATGGATCAGATTCCCAAAAGCTCCATCCCTTCCTCCTTCAGTGCAAACTCCACTTCCCTTTAGATTTTTTCGAGCCTGAACTCTTAGATGATGACACATTCCAAGACCCGCCCTGGCTCACAAGCCATCGGGACTTCACGACAGTACTCCGAGAAAATTTCAGAGCTTACGACCCTGTTGGTGATGCGGAAATCGAACTTGACAATCTCTGAATGCATGACAATCAACGCATTATGAAGTTCATCATAGAGTTCAACCGCCTTGCCGCTAGAGTCAATTGGGGAGATGCCGCCCTTTGGAGGAGTTTCTATACTAAACTTCCTGATTGTATTAAAGATATTCTTGCAACCTGGGAAAAAGCCGACATGCTTCCGGAACTCTGACAACTCAGCAAACCATCGACAGCCATTATTGGAAACGATGAGGCGAGGTCAATTGTGCCACCACTTCCAATAATAACTACTCTGGTAACAGCAGCAAATCGGACAAGCAAGAATCCCAATCGAACCAGCTGCGCACAAGAGGATGAACAACAACAACAACAGTTCGACTTCCGCCTCATCCGACAAACCTCAGTGACTCCAGCATCGAAGGTTTCCACAAAACTCAGGACACATCTCCAACACATCTCAGAAAACATCAGGCAAACTAACCCAGCAAGAGAGCCACCGACAAATGGACCAAAATCTTTGTATGTACTGTGGCAAACCCAGACACACTTGAAAGAAAAATTGTCCACGGACAACCTCCCTGAATGCTCAACATTTCAAAACATGTGCCCAAGCAGCCACTACAACTATGAGCAAACACAAGTCCAAGGTCGAACCTGCGGCCATGACGAAAGCAAAATAAGAACAAGATTCAGATCTAAGACCTCCGCACAGACCCAGAAATGCAAGTGATACCATCTGTGCATTTTCCGAGGTTCAACTCAATGATTATGCTCTGTTGAAAGCTGATTTACATCTTACTATACGACCTTGACTTCAGACATTAGTCCAAATACTAATACCCAAGCTCTCGTAGACCCCGATGAAACACAGTATGCTGCAGGACTCTATGTATCGCGTCCAAGCTTCCAGTTGGAATTCCGCAATACACCTGCAGATTCCGCTGAAGCTATGCAATGGAACTTCTAACGTCTCACATCACAAAGACTATAGATAAGCCAATCTACTTTCCATCTCGCAAAAATCAGCTTGCTGCTACGTAACTAACACCACTTGATTCAAGCTGCTCCGTAAGGCTGCAGCGGAAACAAATGAGGATCACCACGCTACAATCCGTCGACCGACTCCGCATTGGCCACAAAATCGTTCCACATTCCTCAGCAGCAAGTATTCAATTGACCAAAGCCACTATTGACTGCCCACATGACGTACAGACTTTATGGATGGGCCAAAAAAGGGTAAAAGAGCTCGAACAAAGGCAAGGTCCATGTTTGGACTCACCTAAGCATACTACACCTTGCTTTTTTTGTATTTGCCTACTAACTATTTAAAGATTTTCTATCCTCCCTGCCTTGTGCAGTGAAGGAATCATTTATTCTGCTGTCCATGAGGGGGCATATGATGGCCCGGCCTTCCTACGCTTTATCCGTTCTCTTCTCACTCGCATGAGCCCATGGCCACAGCCCTGCAGTGTTCTGGTTATGGACAACTGTTCTATTCATCATGCACCTAAGGTTCGTGAGCTATGTTGTGAAAGGTGTGTTTTTTGACACTCTTCACTATACATTTGCTCACGCAAGGTCCTTAGGGGTGTACGGCTTTACTACTTACCACCCTACCCCCCAGATCTAAATCCCATCGAGGAGTCTTTTGCATTCTTCAAGGATTACCTGCGACGCCATGGTGCAACCTTCCACAATGCCATGGACTCAAAGAATAGGATTGCCATTCTCATGTTTATGTACACAGCACTAGGTGCCATTACGGTAAAGCATGCACAGGGCTGGATGAGGCATTCTGGCTACATATAACTTTTTCTTTCTTTTTTTATTCAGCCATTTTTATTCATCTCCTCCTCTTGTTTTACCATTCCTTTATACTTCTAGCTCAGGTTTCTGTTGTTTCAAATGTTTGTGCATCCAATATATTGGCAAGAATTTTATTCAAAACTATTTGGCCATTCAGGGTTAGTTCTAGATAATGTAAGAAATCTGCGCATGCAAAAGCTTTGGAAAAAGGAAAACCAAGACAAAAACTATCTAATCGGTGCCAGCTGGCACCGGGCCTCTTCCTCAGAAACTTGTATTTTGTTGCAGCCAGATTGAGCTGCTCAGTGACAATACTAAGTTCCTGCATTGAGAGTTTGAACCCTGTGCGCATGATGTCCTCTGAAAGCAAAGCAAGACTGCTGAGGGGCATACCAAGATAGTTCTCATCTTCAAATTTGTTGACGAGCCTGGGCCAATCAAAGCCTGGTATAACATCAGATTCCTGGAGGTGCGTGATCCATGTGCGAACATCTGGAGGAGTGGATGTGAGCGTGGGGCTTGCTGAACAATGGGAGGCCAGGGACAAGGAACATTTGCGGTGGTGGTCAGGAGTCAATAGGTCATAAGGTCATCAAAATGCTTCTGGAGGCATGTTAATTGTCACATGCGTTCCTTCAGCATTCATATTGTACTGATCTTCAACCATCCTTGCACCTGCACGGCGAGGGACAGCTGCCACCTTGTAATACCAATCCTTGAATGGCTCAGTATGTGGAGGATTTTTGATGTCAACACCTTCTACGCCTTGAACCTAGACACAAAACCCTATTGTTAGTTTCAATATATAGCAATGTGAAACAACATACCATGGCAAGGGCCTATGAAAGCTCACCCGCAAATGTCACGAGAAAGTGAATATCTTTAGCCTTATCCCCCAAACAAATCTTGCCGATGTGTGCTTTACAAGGCCAGTGTTGCGTGAGCAAGTTGAGTTTTGCTCTGTATTCATCACTCTCTCCAGCATTGAGGTCATGACCATCACCTATGCCACGACTGTCATTGCTACTTTTGTCAGAAAGGTAGGGGTTCTTTTTTTTTGGAGCCTTGGCCTTCATTTTCTTTCCATTCTGCATGTACACTTTCACGGCTTCCTCAATGTCCTTCATCATCTAGATAGAAGGAAATATGAGGTGAATGTGGAACATCAAAGAGTTGAAGACATACTTTTTTTGTCATCACGATGTTGATGTCATAGGCAATCTTTTTTTTTTGGTACTCATTTTGCCAGAGAGTCTTCAACTGTTCCCAGTCCTGCTCCGTATGGAGCAAAATCCTGAGTGAGCCAGATTTTGCAAGTCGGACCACTGGAGGGGGTTGCTTCTCCATTGGCATTTTTGCACTGCCAATAACCGTTTGAATAGAGAGTATTGCTTGAGCTGC
This sequence comes from Ramaria rubella, assembly GCA_015039355.1. NCBI lineage: Eukaryota > Fungi > Basidiomycota > Agaricomycetes > Gomphales > Gomphaceae > Ramaria > Ramaria rubella. Next base: position 50,575 of record MU134474.1, read on the forward strand.
AGTTGCATCGAAGTTTATGGCATGCTGGTGCGTTGCGTCTTGCTCCCATTGATCACACACCAGTATGAGAAATATTAGCTCTGTGAAATATTTGGTGATTAAAATACAACATTACAATAATGTGACTTACCCTTGGGATGCATCAGAGAAGTTTGTGCAAAAGTTTTAGATGCTGCAGTTACCAGCTTTGCTTTATGCTTCAAAGGCCCCAGTGACACTGAGTCCTCCTCATTGGAATCACCTTCATAATCATCTTTGGTCTCTGGGTTTGGACTCTGAGCATGCTCCTCATATTTGTCATTGCTGTGAAGATGATCATCAGTGCCTGCATAGATATTGGCTAGTGCGCAAGAGTTGGCATCATCTGGAGTATGTGGGTCATAGATATCATCAAAGATGTTATCATACACATTGTCTGGCTGGTAGCCCTCTTTGTGTACATGCATATTGACCCCTGCAGTGTTCTCATGGACTGAAGCATCATTTTCAACATGAACGGAATCCTCCTCTTCAGGGACCTTTGACAGCTTGTTGAGTGTTTGAGCCTTGATCAGTACTGTTGCTTCAAGTTGAGCCTTGGTGCTAAAGGTTGCCTGTTTGTTTGGAGCTACTACAACCTGTTTAGATTCGCAAATGAGAGCTGCTGGGATGACATCTTTGACTTAGCTATCAGTTTCACCTCTGCATTCTTTCCACTAGCTTTCTTCCATCTTTTCCCTTTAATCCAGCCATCTCTAAGGCTGCTACCATGCGTGTTGAAGGGGTTCAATGACGAGCACCACTAAGGATGACTGATTGGTCCAGTTCATCTCAAGAGCGGCACTTTTTTTGTTCAATAGATGGTTGTGGCATCAACTAGATGCCAAGAGGTGGGGAGCCACGAGTGTAATGCATGGCACGTCAATGCTCCAGGTAACTGTACGTTGGGAGACTACACGCAAAGTGTGTGACAGTGTGACAAAATGTGGTTCCAGTGAGGAAACAGACTTCCATCTGTTGCATGCTACTGGAGACTTTGTTTCTTCTCAGCAATAAATCATTAGCATAATATAGTCAATTTAATGTATTTCAGTGGTCATTGTCCAGGATAATAAGGGTAATAATTGTGTGAAAACCTGAAATGTATGCACCTTTACCCTCTTTCAAGGAGTGCATTTACACTTGCAGTAACTTGTAGATATATTTTACATCAAAATATCTCCATACTCCCGGGGTTATGTATATTATAAACATGAATTTGACCTTGTATGTCCTGGAGAGCTAAAATTAGGGCAAATTTCAATATGGCAAAATAAAATAAGATTGATATATGTAAATGTAGCTAATGTATGGAATATGTATCACACAAATTTTTGAACCTTAAATCATAGCAGTTGTCGAGACACAGCATGTTTATTCCTGAATGAATTTCCGGCAGCAAATTCAAGGTCCACCTTAGGTAATCGGAACAGCTGTAAATCTAAGTTTAAACTCAGTTGAAATACTGGAAACCCCAGTGTGTAAGCCATACCCTATGGTGGCCGAGCAGCATCAACAGGTTATTCAAATTTCAAAACTTGAATCCCAAATCCTAAATCCCAGAGGCGTTGGCTATTGAGCAGGCATATCGGCACAATGGGCACCTTTGTCTATCACACTGCAATGCCTGATGACGATCAACTCCCTCACGATGTGAGAGGTCCAACCAGTCGTAGGAAATGTCATGTGTAACCCTACTGAAGTTTTTTACACGAGACTGACTTCAACTTGAACAGCTCCAGCGAATGACAAGACTATTGATCAGATACTTGTCGACTACCACTGTCGTGGGATCCAAAACCATCAACTTGTCAGCAGAATGTTGCAAGCTGAGTATGGCATTACAATGAGGTGACGTGCAACTACTCTAACTCAGCTATGTATTGCTTATGTTGATCATCATAGTGAGGCTACAGTGACTCAGCAATGCAAAGACATCGGTCTTAAGGGCAGCAATGCAACTACTCTTGGGTTAAGTGAGACTGTGAAATGGCAACTTGTAGTCGATCAACTTGATAAGAATCCAGCTTGCCATCAGGGGCCAATGCTGATAAAGGAGGCAATACTTGTGGAAACTGGGTTGAACTTAACTTGGTGAGTACCTTACTATCATTTAATTCATGCATCGCTTGGACAAGTTGCAGAGATTACATTGAAGATGAAATGAAACTCCAGGATCCAGAGGGATTTGAGCTACATGAGCTGAATGCCAAGAAAGTCAACTGCTGTCCTTTAGTATCAGTAGGGATTCACGAAGAGTGGAGTGGGGATGGGCATGACAAATTGAGCAAGATAGGATTTCCTGTGTATGGAATCTGAGACAAGTGGTCTGGAAAACGGTTAGGTTTGTGGGTGATACCCAACAACAGATTGAACACCGCTGTTGCATACCTATACCTTATACTCGTTGAAGAACAAGGTGGTAAGTAATGTAGGGTATGGACAATGAGTTCCACAGGTTCCACAGGTATGCCTATTCAGACCACAACAGATTGCGGCTCTGAAACAACGGTAGTGTATGGGCTTGCAAATGCACTTCGGTACATCTTATTCAGTGTTGTGATTATTCTCACAATGCTAATCACTTGATCTTACAGCGAAGCATACTTGCCGGATCTACCTATTGAAGAGGTACCCACCCATCGTTTTCTCAAAAGTATTCATAATATTACAATTGAGCGAGGATGGCTTTGCACTCGACTTCAATGGGGGGAGAATGTTAAAATTTATTGGGAGGAAGGCAATGATGTGTATGACCCAACCAATCCCCACCAATAGTGAAGTATTTCCTCACATGACTTTTTAATATGATGCCGACATTGCTTTTAAGTGAGCTTGTTCAGTGGTTCTGGTCCACTCTTGTCCAGAGTGAGCTTGATAACCTCTGTGACCGCTTCAACAACCATCCGACAAGAAGAAGGTTCTGCCATCCGGAGTATCACCTAATGTTGGGTATGCCCTTCATTCTGACTACAGTGCAATCAACTGCATTCAGGCTGTTGATATTGATGTAGTCCGGCAACTAAGAGAAGACCTTGATGGGAAAAGCCTGGTTCAATTTGTATCAGAAGATTTTGCTGCTCTTTGTGAAGAGATCTATGCATCATTAAATATCCCCTGACTGACTTTTCACAATGTATGGATTGTATTCTCAACTATGCTTCTGTTCCTTTTTGGAAATGATTATTAAGTGACATTAACATAAAATCATATAATAAGCTACCAAAAATTAAAGTATGAGTCCAAAAAACAAGGGTGAGACTCTGAGAGTAGGACTAAAGGAATGTGGTATATGAAGCATAGAAATGAGTGGTCACGTGATATTTAAGGATGTTGCAGAATCATGGGAAACCTATATATGTAGATAGTGTTAGCCAGTGCATGTGAGCCAAGTTTAAAGAACCAACCGAATCGCAATGGTCCTGTGTGGGACTGGGTGTTAGGAGTTTCCACATTAAGGCCTTGAGTGCTTGGAGAACTTGAAGTTGATTCATGTGGTTCTGACTCAGGGTTGACTATTGTTGCTATGTCAAGCTCAAGAGTATGGCAGACTTCATTGGATGTATGCTGAAAGAGAAAATCTTCAATTGCAGAGATTCCTTGATCCCACCTGCACAAATTTTGTTGCTCTCTGAGAGACAAAATTAAAGTATGGTGATATAAAGATTATGTAAACGCATCTCACGAGTGTCCCTGTGGATTGAACATTATAAGTTCTCCAGCAGCCATGAGGATACCTGATAATCATGGTGAAATCATCCGAATTTAGAATGTAACACGATACCTTGTAAATCAACTAGTAAATATTCTTTGTTGCTGTGAATTACTATGGAGTGTGAAAAAGTGTCAACAACCATCCCTAATTTGTCCTTGTTTGTGCCAACTTGTTCATTACCTGAAAACTTGTGATATTCGGATCCTTGTAGATCAATTAAGAGTGCCCCAAGAATCATATTGTAGAATAAGCTTTGAGTGTCAGGGGTTCCATAGGATGGTGGTGGTGGTGGAACATCACCCTGGATTGTCCCTACAAACATGTTATCTGCATTCCAGTGGATTGCTGAGAAACATGGGTTAACATTAATGCATTATCAGAGGGTAACAATTTAAACTGACATGGCAAATCAAAGTTGTAAAACTTTGCATGTTGTCGGTTTACTTTCAGAAATAGATCCAAAAGACAGTGGGTAGCGGTGACAAGCATGATGCTCGACAGCACCTACTACACTACAAAAGACGCTCACTGCACACGCGCCTATCATCATCAGCTTTTGCCAGACCATCATCTGCTGTGCTACCTCCAGTCTGCCAGACACATCATCTCCACACTCATTCTATTTTTCATTGATTCTATTTTCAATATGCCATCCAGCATTGCCGCCACCATGTCCCATGACTCGTTTCAGATAACTGCCAAGCCTGACATACACGTTGGACCACACATCGAACTTCCTAGTCGGCGTTCTCCCCTTGATGTTCATTTATCCAGTCCTCCTCCACAAGTCGCACATCGTCAGTACTATCCTCTTTATGTCAAATCTCCTGAAGGCCCATACCGAATATTCCCCTCATATCCTCCTTATCACATTCACGATTGCATATGGGTATTTGATCAAACCTTCCATGCTCCCTTCTACGTCATCGGTTTTGACCCAAACTTCGAACCAGTGAATGGTTGGCATCGTATCGTCCTCAGGAATAACTGGTACATCAAAGAGCACGGACCAGGAACAGAGATTTGCTACGGTTATGTGCCTAAGGACTTCATCAAGCAGGACTCGTCTTCATTCCCTCTCTGGAGGAAATTCGTATCCAAGTGTCGAGATTGGTTCACATGTTTCTGAGTCGTCATCAAGTCACATGACTCACTTACTCATCTTCGGAGATATTTGACAAGCAACTGGAACCCTATTGGATGGCTATGACTCATTTTCATCACCTGACTCACTCGCTTCTTGGCTGTACTTCTATTTCCAATTGTTCCACATGGTCTATTGTCTATGACTCACTTCTATTCTATTTCTGGCTTCTATTTCAAATTCGCTGCCACATTTCCCTTCATTTCTTTGACCACCTGACTCATTTTTCCATTTCCTTACAAACCATCTTCCTATTTTGGTTTTCTGCCTCTCGCCGTTAGTCATTTCTCCTGTCTGCTGTCGACGACATCGTTGTATGGCATACTCGCATTGTTTGTTGTTCTGCTCATGTATATAAGGCCTGTTTCGCCTTAGTGTACCCCAATTCACCTCTATTGGTTGGATTCACTCGTCTAAGTCTCAAGTCTAAGTCTTCTAAGTCTACTACTACTTCTATGTCTACGTCAAGGCCAGCTTTGTCAATCACGTGACATTTGCTGTTGTATCTCGTCTATGCTTACGTCAGCATATTACGTCATCATCTTCGTCACTGCTACATCCTCACCTTCGTCTTGTTCTACCTTTGTTGCTGCTGATAGCAAAGCGCACTGAGCCATACACCAGTGTAAGTAGCCATGCAACGACAACACCGCTACTCACTGTCTTTTGGATTCATTTTCCAAAAGTAAACCAACATTTGTGGCTGCCCCAGAGGAGGCCCAGTCCATTGTCTATCATCTCAGCAATCCCTATTCCCATTTCGACACACATCCTTCCATCAAGTCCCTTCCAGAACTCAGTTCGATCTAGGCCATTGATCGTTCATCACACACGTTCCTCATCCATCATCTTCTCAATAAGGCCTTATCCTTTCCTGTTTCATCTATCCGGCACTCTCTCCAACAGTTATTACCATTTATATCTGTCATACCTAGCTATTCCGACGACACCTGTCTATCTCGTACATAACAGGAAGTCGTATTGCAAGTTAACTACACTTCGTGACAGCCAATACAGTCGACAGCCATCTCAATTGGTACCCCACACCGGATCAAAGCTTTTCCTGCAGATCCTATTCCACATCCAGACTTACCATTGCCATCTTAGGACATATCTGCCTCGCCTCATTCATACCTCCAAGGCACTTGGCACTCATACCTTCTATTTTGGGCTTCATTGAGTGCTTGCTTATCTTTTGACGCTCATCCAGCCTCTGTTTGTATTCCCATTCATTCCCAATCCGACTCCTACCACCTCCGACTACTTCCGACCACATCCGGTCTCCGCCAACATCTGACAGCGCCCTTCATCAAGTGCCAATTTCCAGGATCTCATTAGCCTGATTTGTACCAGATCTTTTTGACGTCATCCATCGGTGATTGTTCCTAGTGCCTGTCAATCAATCTTCATTTGTTGCTGTCTGTCCAGTACTCTAATCAAAGTACAATCTGCCGGCATTCAGCACTCACCTCCATCAGATCCAGCTCCTTCCTTCTTTGGCCCGATCCTTGACTCCCTCTTTGGTCCAAAGACTTGTTTTGCTCATCCCGGTCGGCTAGTCAATACACCTCCACCAGGTCACATTTGGCTGTTATCCTCATCTAAACTTCATATCGACGATCCTAGCTGGTATCCCAATCAAGCACGTCTCTGGACTTCAATTCCTGTCAACAATCCGCTGCTAATTGACTCCCTTATTGACCATCCCATCCTATATCCCTTTGAATACGACTTCTTGACTCCAACAGAGCTCAATACACCTGTCAGCTCCCATTCACAAAGCTCATCTATCCTCATGTCTCAACCAATTCGCTTCAAATTTGACTTCCCTCCCCTCGCTCTCGGAATGCACCCAAGAGATTTTCCGGCCAATACGATGAAGTTGCGACTTTCCTCAAAACTTTTGCAGAACTTTCCGATGCGTATGGATTAACAAATGAAGACCGCTTCAAACGACTTCCTCTCTATGTCAAACGATCGGTTCAACAAGTTATTGAAGGCTTAACCGAATTCCATCAGAAGAACTGGACCGCATTTGATGCCAAGCTTAGAGTTCTATATGATCATGACCGGACATCAAAACACTTTAAAGAGAAAGATCTAGAGAACTTTACTACTAAGTATTGTCACAGGGTCCTTCGAAATCTCTATGACTTCCATCACTATCAAAGGAAGTTCACTCGCATTGCAGGCTGGCTACTCAATCGCTCAAGATCAGTGACAGTGCCTATGAAAGATACTTCTGGCGTGGTATTCCAAAGTCAATTCGGGAGAAAACTTGAAGACAGAATGCTTCCAGGAAAATGCTGCACTTGACAGATCTGTTCCCTCAAAATTGACATTGTAGTCAAAGCTGCAGAACATGTCTTTGACCTTGGTAAATTCTATGATGATGAATCTGACTCAGATGGTCTTGTTTCAGAAGCAGATGACTCAGATGAAGAAGAAAGTG
>MU134474.1:78594-99284 GCA_015039355.1 Ramaria rubella
ATGGTATCTTAACTAATCTTATGTTACTTCATGTTACGATACCTTAGTCAAAACTAATAATATTAGAGTTGGTTTTCAATACCCCGGTTTGAAAAAAATAACGTGGTTTTAGAGGGTTTGTCGAAGGGGTCATCGATCTCGTGTAGTACATAAAAGCCTCACCGGTTTAACCGGTGAATGTATTCGTTAGGCCGTTAAGGGCTCTCCGAAGGTGGTAGGTGTTTTCTTGAGTATCTCGGATGGGTCACGTAGATTTTCGGAATTAAAACAGCATATACCGTGGATCCTTCCGACCTCATTTCTCTTCCGACTTCGTAAACCCAGAGGTACGACAGTTCCACGGTAGATTACGAACATCAGTTGACTCAGTGTTCACTGACACTGACGACATATCAAAGTCTGAGTTTTGTCCTTCACGGGAGTCACAGACACCTAAGTAAACGTCTAAGTAACCTTCAAGTTTTACTTCGAGTTAATGAGTGTAAATAAAGGTTTTACTTACTGTCATACTTAGTTAAGTACTTCAGCCGGTGAAAGAGGACCGTCATGTTCACTGAACCTTTGTGGTACGGAACGTGATTCTGGTGAGTACGGTTTTTATGCTTCGTTTTATTTTCGGGAGACCATCCTGGTGTCTATATGGTTTGCCCCAAAACTGGAGGTGGTATAACCGGCAAATTCGCGGGTAATTGGGATTGGGTTACGACTATATTACCCGCGAATACCAATCGACCCTGATTCACTGCGGATAGAATCTGTTCACATTATGGTGGTAGTAGACTGTGAAGAAAGTGTTTACAATATCTATGTACCTACGAATGGCCATACAAACATGAGAGATTGATGGTCTAAATTATGATTAGATATGTGTCCTTTCCCGACAGTCCTTTTCTTCGGTTCGTACGTCAATCTTTTATGTTTGACGTAGTGTTCCACCCTTCCCCTTAACAGTACTTGTAGTTGTACTAATACAGGACTATCCGAAAAAAACTCTATTTTTTAGTTACTTTGACATACATTTATGAAAATTTTCCAACAAATCTCGGAGATGATAAAAAAATCATCAAAAAAAAAAAAAAACTAAAAAGAGTGGATAAACCGTCCTCCCCAGTTTAACCCAGTTTAAAACTCTAGTTTTTAAAAGTTTGACGAGTCCCGGGACATTCCCCTTGGGGAGTATGACGAGGAAAAATAAGAGGAAGAGGATAAGAGGAGAGAATAAGTACAAGTGGGGGAAGATAGGGGTAGAGGGAAAATAGAGAGAAAAGAGGGACAACAAAGATAGATTATAAGGGTAAAGGAAGGGGGGGGAGGAGGAAGGATGAGTGAAGATGTTGACCGCGAAGAGATAAGTGCTAAATTCACGGGCCACTGCACACGTTCAACCTTGGATGGACCCGATGTAGTATCCAGTGCACTGAAGACAAAATTCGTGGGTCTTACAAGTCAGTCAAGTCTCTGAAAGGAATTAATCATCAGCGGAGCCGTCACCCTCAGGAATCCGAAAAGAGAAACCTAAGGGTAGACGGTCCGAGATCACACTATAAGGTGATCGGGGTCTCCAACGGGAATATCATCTTTTCGGACGGTTGAATGGTCTGGCCAGTGACAGTGGAAGCAGAGACTTAACTATAGAAGTCCACGTATCGACGAATCCTGGGGAGACCATGTAAGGAATTATGAGGTAGGTGAAGATGGTACAGATGTGGGTATGGTCTTCTGGTCTTAGGGAAACTAAAAGTTCGCCGAATGTTACTCGACGTAGTCGCACAACACCAAAATCTCCAACGAAACGCACTACTCTCTCTTGTCTTCCTTAGTTACCGTGTTGTCCAAGTTGTCTGTCTACAGGTCCACGTGTGGAACTTGGTACTACAGCGATCGGAATACTGACGTAGGGAAAGGGGGGGATGATGAGTTTTTACGCGGTGAGGACGGTGAGGACGACTGAAATTACCGCTGTCTCTTTTTTCTGCTCGGAAGAACTTGAGAACATTTGAGATAGAACGGGACACGGGTTGAGTGAAGCGGCTACTAGTACGTTTCCAGGAGACCCGGGACAGTAAGTACTTTAGTCCAGTACGGAGTAGGAAACGGTGTGTGTAGAAGCTTTACCTTTGACCTTGACCAACGGGATGGGTAAGATGGACCCAGAGAAAGCTCCTCCGTAAGTCCAACTGTAAGAAGGAAGGGGTACTTCTTTGATGACGGGCCTGGTTTGAACTCAACGTAGTTATGATAGTCTTAGCAGCATGGCAACTACTGATATAGCTACTCAAACTTCTCGACCAGCTCTTCAGACTTATCTCTTGTCCGGAGGGAACAGTACTTTAAGGTGGTACCAGAACTGGGAAGTTAGGTCTCGGCCTAACGATTATACCAACTTTCTACGGGTAGCCTGTTACTGGAAAGGTTTACCAAAAGTCACCGATCCTGTTAGAGTGTTCGTGCACGACGATTACTTCGGAAAGTTTCGTGGAGTACGGGACGTGGCTTATGAAGATGGACAGGGAGAGGACAGAGACAACCACAGTTGGTGGTTTTGGGTGTGGGTGGAGTAGTTAGTCTTAGTCGTGGTGTCGAAGTTCGTCAGGGTGGATAACGATGGTACCCAAGGGTTGGTCACCGTTACCTCCATCTATGACGAGTGGCAGCAGTTGGGTCAAGGGAACAGACAGTATCCACCACCTTTTGGTCCACAGTTTGTCTTAAAATGTTGTGTGTCAAGGACAGAAGTCGAGCTGCTGCAGTGGCTGCCGCGGGCACTTATGGTTAGCTGAGACTAAGTGACATCTATCTTAGGCATTTCAGTACCTTGCGTTGAGCAGTGGGAAAGGTACTCTGCTTGTGTGCATGGGTAGCAGCTTGGGATGCTCGAGATCATTTTGGCATCCCAGGTTGACCTATGAAAATTTCAACCCAAACCCCTTCGAGATTTGACCCTCTTACATAAGCTTATGTAATAATTCCCAAATTGCAGATTTGAACTCCTTTCATTGAGCCCTTCCATTCCTGATGGGTCTGGAGAGCTCGGCACAGCTTGTCGGCCTAAAAGGTCTTTGTCGCGAGGTGACTATCCACACTGTACACAGGTAAAATTTGATGTGCATTCCACGGTTATTTTCTAGGCAAAAAATCCATGGTGGCCTGTACATGTTCGCTTGAGCACTCACGGTATTTATGCACTACGACATCAAGGATGTCTTGTATGCTCTCATCCTGGCGCAGGGTAATTATCACAATCTTGAAAGTTAAGCACAATCACATCTGAATTTCCGATATGCCATTACAATATGGACTCTGGACAAACTGAAAATTTGTTCTCTGGGAATGTGTGATGAGATCAAAAATGTGTCCTGTCAATGCCATAGGCAAACAGAATGGCTGATCCCGGAATTTTGAATGCCTAAGAATTCAGAGAGTAAATCCTCGAAGCCATTGCCATGTATTGACATCTTTTCTTCGTCATTCTTGACAAGACCATCACTTTTTCTGTCCTTTTTCAGACTTGACGTTAATGGCACACTGGAATTGTCCTAGGGTAACACCACACACACCCACAGTCCACTGCCACCTACTGCCACCCATCATGCATCTCGGCCGTGATAAGTCCAGCAAGCTTGCATCGAGAGCAAAGGTATATTAAAAATTTCATATTAAATCATATTAAGTGATTATAATGCAGAAAACAAAATTAATATGTAAATGGATAGTAGTATTGTTAGGAGAGGAACTACAAAATCGGAACAAATCACGTGACGTACATGTCTCGTTTGATTCTGCTTCCTGCTTTTTTCATCTGTTTCCTGGATGGAAGCACCTCCAAGTATGCAGTGTTCATTTTTGACAAACTTACTTTTGAATGCAGGCATACCATGGGAAACACACCAAGCATTCAGTTTGGGGATTTGTCTGTGCACAATCGAAGAGCCGAGAGAAGAAAGTGAAGCAATCAACATCAACTTTGAAGTCACGCACTTCTAGACAGATCAAGTGAGGAGAGTGTGATGGTATGCTTAGTCAAGGGGGATCCAAACGTCAAGGTATCTATTAAACATCAACATGAACATACTGCGTATCAAAAACGGCTTTATGGTTCATTTTAATCACTTTGTTATGATTGAATGCACATGCTAAACAACTACACTGACTAGTTGACTGACCTAGAATGCCATTGTGACACCCTTGAAGAAAAACTACTCCAGGGTCTTCAACTTCATTGACAACGTCTTGCACGATGAGAACTGAAGGAGCATGCCTATGACTTTCAGCAAGTCAGGCTTAGTCTCAAAATCCTTAACAGGCTACCGGTACGGTAGCAGGTCTCAAGATAAAGAAAATGACCCTGTCAGTCCATTTAACCACTCAATGTGTTCCAACGGTTTGCTGACAACGGTGACTCACATTTCTTTTCGTAGTTCCTCTTCTGACAATACTATTATCCATTTACATATTAATTTTATTTTCTGCATTATAATCACTTAATATAATTTAATATGAATTTTTAATATACCTTTGCTCTCGACGCAAGCTTGCTGGACTTATCACGGCCGAGATGCGTGATGGGTGGCAGTAGGTGGCAGTGGACTGTGGGTGTGTGTGGTGTTACCCTAGGACAATTCCAGTGCGCCATTAACGTCAAGTCTTTTTCAGGGATTCATCCTCTTCCTGGGATATCATGGAATCATCGGAGCGTGGTCGCAAGGTGGGTTCTGAGCAGGGCTTCATGGTCGTTTCCTGAGCACGGCTAAGAAATTTATTTGAAAAAGGTAACAGAAGAAGTGAGAAGGGTATTTTAAGGAGGACTACCAAATCAGTCGCCTGTAAATCGCGATCAAGTAGAGAGCGCATTTGTGAATAAATAAAATCAGCTCAGACTGACGGCTGAGACGACGAAGTGACGAGTTCTAATGTACAAAGTGGATGCAAAAAAACATTCAGACGAGGTCGTTTTCCAAGAAAGGCAAGTTAATCGAAAATCTAGGGACAACAGCTTGGTAACTGGTAATGCATGTGAAGATGTTCGGACTAACGGTATCTTCCATCTCGACTTCTTCACCATCGTCGTCGAGGGGATTCCATGGCGTTATGCTATCAACCCAACTGATGCGGTGTCAGTAATGCAACTTTGTCCCCTGATACGCCGCCGAAACGAGGATGCCTGGGATAGAGTACTTACAGATTATCGGGAGTGAGACCCCCCCTCCCATCACGGCGTAAGGCGCCAATTTCCTTGAGGTGATATAGCGGTGTATAGCAGTACGACCCTTTCTTGTCACAGGCATGTCGGAAGACTCCAGAAGCTTCTTGCTTCCACCAAGATGCACCGGTTTCACCACCGGCGGTGACTACTGTAGCACCAGGGACAGGTAGCTGTCCTAACAATGCCAAGGAAATAACATCTTTCTCTGTAGGAGGTAGGTATCTGTCAGTGACGGAAAACTACAACTGCGTTATGGATGAGCCGGTTCCGATGAATACGCTCACTTCCGTTCGACAAGTAGATGCTGTACGCGGGGCACACGAAAACTGCCGTGACGAGGGACTTGCCCTTTAAACTGGGATGATCGTTCAACTTGCTCAAGGCGCTGAAGGGAATACTATCGATACGTGGACGAGCCATAATGAGCAGAGCGCCGCGATTGGTGCCAAATTCCCATCGCCCTTGGATTGATGCCTCGGCAAGGCCGGGGACAGCCCTATAGATAAAAATGGTGAGAATGAATCAGGATACCATGCAACACGCACAGTCCTGGCTTTAAGACAAGTTCGCGGCGCATTGTCTTTTCCGAGGCTGCCTCGAACGCGTCCTCTGCGGCTTGGATTTGCGGGTGATGGGTTGCTGTCAGCCCAAAGGTGCCCACGTCGTTGTAAACGTTGCCGTCTACCAGAAAATCGCCCGTTTTCATATCAATTGTGCCGAAATCTCCTGCCTGAGAATATGTTCAAGAATAGATCGGTGGTGTGAGCGGGAAAACGGCCTACGAGTTGGCTACTTACATTGATCTGCTTCGGAGGATCCCAGTTTGGCCATTTTGATGTAGCGTTATGAATCAAGTCCACGTATTTTCGGGAGGCCATTGGGGAGTGTGACCAGAACTTGAGACTGTCAAACATGGTGGAAGGAGAAAGGCGACGGCTGAGATTCGGATCCAGGCATGTCCAATATGTTATAAGTAGATGGTATCAGACGGTTGCACTGCTATCATGATGTCGCTCAATTCGAGTTCTGGCACTGACTTGGAAGTCTTGTGAATTTGTGAAGACGTACGCACGTCCGGTGACTACGGTCACATTGTGACCACCGCTCATCTCACCTGGCCATGAGGGAAGATTCGACAACATCGATAGATCTGGCGCTGAAATACATATATTCACAGGATCCCACTGAGACAAAAACTCACTCGCACCGACAATGAGCACGGTAATCCCGAGCACCAAAGAATCCACAAGCGATGCGGTGAGCACGACTGTAGTTATCCGTAGGTGTATGTCACTAGTACTGAAATGTCATCGTGATGTTAGCAGTCAACGACTCATGCGTACACCCAAGGTGCAGTCAGTGACGAAAGTGAGATCACTTGCCTCCGCGAAACACTTGCTCGGTGTCCCCCAGGGCATCCCGATCGTGCCTCTGTTGTCTACAACTCTAGATACGGCGATCATTCAAACCGCGCCCACTCGACTCCGTCAGTCTGGGCACATCACAGTGCGTCTTCACAACCGCGCCGCACTCGATCTCCGTCCTTCTGGGCATCCCAACCGTGCCTCTTCCCTCTTCAACCTCGCTATTGCTCTTCAGACCCGCTTTGACAAGTTCTCAGATAGAGACAACCTTGACGAGTCGTTCGTTCTTTTCGAGCATGCAGCCATGGATTCCTTTTCCAGTTCAATGACACGCTTTAAAGCAGCTCAAAAATGGGCTTACGCAATGAAGAGCCACCAACATTCGTCCACAATCCTCGCCTACCGTGAAGCGTTGAATCTCCTTCATCGCTGCCTCATTGCGACACCCACTGCGGACTTACAACACCGACTCCTTGCCCGTCATACTTCGTCACTTCCTTCAGATGCTGCCTTCTGCGCGATAGAAGCAGGACAATTGCAGACTGCAGTCGAGCTTCTGGATCACAGAAGGGCCATACTCTGGTCTAGGATGCGCGGCTACCGGTTTCCACTCAAGGTCATTCGACGGACCAACGCTGAACTCGCTGAGCGGTTTCAGTCGTTAAGTACACAACTGGAACATCTTGCAACGTCCTCTGACTTCGAGTGGATGGGGTCTGACTCCCTGGGTCCTCAGTCATCCGTTTCTTTTGATGCCAAAATCACACTGCTCCATACCGTTGCTCCAAAATTTGATCAGGTAGTAGATGAGATTCGACGGGAGCCTGGCTTCAAGGACTTTTTATACCATTCACAACTCTTCGCACTGCTGCGGAAGAAGGGCCTGTCATCATTGTCAACATCAGTGGCTATGGTTCTCATGCCATCATCCTGCATCACGACGTACCAGTCCTCGTGCCCCTTTCTGAAGCCACCCCTGAAGCCCTTCGTAAACTCGCTTCGGATCTCTCCGCGGCTCTTGCTTGCAGCAATATTCATCGCTCTAAAATAATCCCGGTTTTGCAAGATTTATGGCGTCGTGTTGTTCACTCCGTGACGGATCAACTGCAAGAGTTAGGTGTGGCTGAGAAGGCACGAATTTGGTGGTGCCCCACATCCATTTTATGCACTCTACCGATTCACGCAGCAGGATCATACTTGCCTGGCGAAAAAATCTTCCGGACATGTACATTTCGTCTTACACGCCCACTCTCTCAGCGCTCATCCAGGCCAGGGCTGACGTGACATCTGGGCCAGCTGTTCCTCGTCTCCTTGCAATCGGTCAAACGTATGAAGGACAGTCTGGGAAGGCTCTCCCGAGAGTGCAGCATGAATTGGATTACATTGGGCAGCTGGGCATTCCCGCCACGGTATTAATCAATGAGGAAGCATCTTCTGCAACGGTTCGCTCAAAACTTCAAGACCACTCGTGGGCTCATTTCGCCTGCCATGGTCGCCCCGATGTTGATAAACCGTTTCATTCTTCATTCGAGCTCCATGACAATCAGCGCCTCACTCTCCTCGAGTTGATCCAGGCGCGGGTGCCGAATGCCGAATTAGCCTTCCTCTCTGCTTGTCACAGTGCAGCGGGAGACAAACGAACACCAGATGAAAGCATTCATTTAGCTGCAGCCTTGCAGTTCTGCGGCTTTCGAAGCACGGTGGGGACCCTGTGGGCCATGGCTGATGATGATGGTCCACTTGCGGTCGAGGGATTCTACAAATATCTTTTTCGTCAGGGAAACAAACCAGATTTCAGAGATGCAGCATCAGCGCTCAACGAAGCTACCAGAGCAATGAGAAGAAAGAAAGTGCCTGTACACCGGTGGATTAGCTTTGTTCATATTGGTGCTTAGGAAGGACGTGCAAGCCGGGAGGAGGCATGTACTGGGCGGTTGGGGACTGTAAGTTCTTTTCCCGTCCCGGGAATGGCTACAAACTCACCTTATAACCACAGGTCGAGCGAGTCGGGACACGAACCCCCGTCTCCATTTTGAACGCTGTCCCCAAGTGCCAGGATTGATGTGCGGCGTGAAATGTCTCTGGAGATCGCGCGCTCCGTCCCCCGGACATCACTTCATTCTTTTGCGAGGGTTAGTGGTTGCGACGAACTACTGGTACATGGCGAACGGGTGGGGATGTTGCGAGGTGTAGTAGTAGCGGCTCCGGCCCCTAGATAGCTCATCCACTATCCATAATCAGCTCGAATAGTAGAACAACGATATGAATTATATCTAACTGAAACTCACCGCACGTTGTTCGTCCTTGCTCTAAGATCTCGTCTGCCAAACAGCGGCACACCTGCCCCCCTTTCCCACCCTGCAACACACCCACACCGTCCGCACCGTTCGTGCACCGTCGCTTCGCACACTCGCCAGATCCACATGCATGTAGTTGTGGTTGTTGTGCGAGGTGTTGGCTAGGAGCGAGAGGGGGAGGGGACAGCTAGAGGGTGTATGCTGGGAGTGTCGCTAGATGTCAAGTAATAAAAGGCTGTAAATCACCGAATTGGAAATGGTAATGAGATATGTAGAAAAAAAAACCGGCATACCGTTGCTAATTCTCGTTGGTTTTGACGCATTTGGAGTTTCGACCGTTTGAGGACATGCGCGAGTATGGAGAGCTTGCGCGACCTCGTCGCGTGCTATAAGCACAGAACATGCGGTGTTGTTGAACGCGTTTGTTTGCGTTGGGGAAGTAGGCGTGGTGTTCAAAACACGGATGAGATGGTGGAGAGAGTAACAGAGCGGCGTCTCATGGCCATGGACAGTGCACGCGTCCGGGTGCCAGGACAGGGACAAAAATATTAGCTCGTCGAGTATAGCGCTGTCGCGTCGTATGTACGTTCGTGAACAGCTTCGATAACATACACTGAGCACGGTCTGGACTCACCTCCTCGTGTTCTCATGGCCTCCCCGAGAGGAACGACACTACGCACAACACCTACATGCACCACACATCCTTCCACTGACATGTCAATCTACACTCACAAGGCCCCTCACAAGAGACACGCATAAAACATTCACAGTCCTGAAATTCCCTGCGATCAATGGGGTCTAGGTGGAACGTTATGATTGTCGTTTCATGTGCAGGTGGGTGTTCATCATGATGAGTCTGTGATATTCTTTGGCGGGATGGTCTGGGTGGTCTGGGCATTGCTGTTGTATGCGGCACGTCGTCTCCTGATCATGGATCCCAGCTGTCGTCGTTTTATCAAGCCGTGAGGGGGACCATCGAGACGGAGGTGCAGATGCCGTATGATGTGCGATGCAGTGGAGATGCTGGGAGTGCTGCAGCTTCTACGTAGATGTTTAGCCCCTGCACAGCTCCACTCCTGCTCCATCTACTGCATTACTTTATGTTACGACGGACCGACTGGATCGAATCTGGCAGGAGTGTCGGGTGAGTTGGTAACCAATCTATTTGATACCTACCTACCTACCGCATGCAGAAGAGGAACACACACGCACAATATCTGGAGGTGGTATGGGGTGCAGCATGCGCATAGGGAGTGGGATCAGGTAAGGCGGTATGTTTGTGGTTTTTGGTTGTGTTGCGTGTTAGGGTCCAAAAGCAGTCCATGCATACTACTGCACCTATTGACTGTCGAGCTCTCGATGCGCGGGTCAACTTAGAGCCTGAATTGAGCCGTGTCCATCAGGATCCTGAATACACAAGGCTGGTTGACCCACCCCACGTCGTGTCAGATACTTATCTCATTCGCATTGATATGGCCTGTCGTACAAACGTTGCTCCTAGTGAACTAAACGTAAAGGTGGCATCAGAGCTCAAATCTGTAGATGGGACAGTCACCTTTGGAAATCCCAGCAGTAAGTGCAACACAATGACTCAAAGACCATCATATTCACACCAAAAGGGCATTAGAACAGCAATTCCGAGCCTGAGTGTGGGGCAGGGGAGAGAAAGAGATCGGTATGCCTGTCGAGCAGAAGCCTGTGAATGTCAATGTCAATATCAGACACCATATCTGCTGAGGCTCAGTGATAACATTTCTGAGTGTAACCCTGCAATCATAGGCATTGGCGGCAGGAGCAGACCACGCACCACCAATGCATGACTGTCGTCATTAGTAAGCTGCATGGCGATTATTCATATTCACTGGCTGGTTACGGCTGCAGAGGGCCGGTGCGGTGTGGCGTGTGGGAGAGGAGTGGGGTGGCACGTATGAGTTGGGGGATGGGAATGACTCAGATTGGTGCTCACCTTACACTGATGTTTCGTCGTCAATTTGATGCAAATGTGGATGTGTGGACGAGCTGGGTGGGGATGGGCAGAAGAACAGGATGGATATGTGTTGACTCGGGGGCAGGGTTGAAGGGGAGTGTGCATCAAAGCGGGGCTGAAGGGTGGATGTGTGTCAAAGCGAGACTGAAGGCTTGGTCACAGTCAGTAGAGATAGAGCGAAGTCTGTGTACACGTGCAAAGAGAATGGTAGTGAGGACATGAGTCAGGAGCATGTCTCCAATACATCTGGAGCATGAGGATGGCTTGCAAGGTCGGGCTAAGTGCAGGACATACTGAGAGACTGGAATACCGGCATGAAGGGCAGACAGTCATGTGGTTCCATCATAACATTAACAGCAGCAAGCAGAGGTGTGAAGGAGCAGAAAGGCAAGAACTATGTATGTGCAGAGAGGTGCAACAGGAAATTAGGTGAGTAGACATGGAAAGAAGTAAGTGCACAATTGTTGAATTTAATGGCCAGAACTACAACACTTTTCATCATTAACAATATGAAGCCTAGGTTTCTAAATATTACATTGATTATGAGAAAAGAAAAAATACCAAAAATTTCAGATTCAATTACAAAAGCTCTGCCATAATATTTACAAACCCCTTCCACCACTTCAGACATTGGAATCCTTCCAGAAGAATAGTTTAATACTCCATGGGCGGCAAAGTAGGAATTCCACCTGGGATGAGACACTTCTAAAACCTAATATGCATTGTCAATGTGTGGCTTAGATATGAGATGTTTGTCATACTGCAAGATTAAGAGAGGGAAAAGGTTAGGACAGCTTCAAGCCATTTCCCTATCAGACCACCACTGCTGTTATGAGACATGCCTTCCTCTGAATCCATCGAGAGGATGAAATGGAGCAAAGCTACATCAGCCATAGCTGTATACATCTGGAGCATGGGAAACCCTAGCCACCCAAAATGTACACCATGACAGTGGGGAGCAAGGGAAACCACAAGCCACACACCAACAGTCATTTAAATGCTAAGCTCCATCACAACAACTAAATCAGCCAAGGCCATCTACATCAAGCATGGGAAACCCTAGCCACACAAGATGTAGACCATGACAGTGGGGAGCAAGGGAAACCACAAGCCGCACGCCAACATCATGTGCTTTGTCAAGAAATAGGACACATGTGGATGCATCACTAGCATGTCTCTACAGCAACCCATAGTAAATAACAGAATGAGTAATGAGAAGATTGTGCTTACCAGTGAGGTCCAGGGATTCAATGCTGCAGAAAGGTATCAAACATGTGCTAGGCCCAAAGGTTGTGCGAATGACTGGATGTGATGTCTGTATGCACCCAGGAGACACAACAACAGCCAGCAACAGGCAGGAGCCCTGGAGACAGTGTGGGGGGTGAGAATCCCTAAGGATGACACATGTCTGAGGTAGATACTCCGGGGAGGTGGAAGATAAAGCCTGTGGGAAAAGCCGTTTCCAGCATCAATAGGCACCATTAAGACTGCATACAACAAAGCACACACCTTTTCACTGGCCTCAGTATTGGCTTTGCACATTGCGCATCGATGTACGCATATGCCTGCCAGCCATTCTTGCAAAGGGGTGTGGTCAGGATGTGCTGGGCTGCAAGCGGCGTCTGCTGGTAAAACACAAAGATGGATTGACTCGTTGCCCTGGGGCAACATGTGGCTCTTGTGAACTCGCACATTATCACACGGGACCCGATACCCATAAATACAGTCACTCAGCATGGGTGACATTGTCAGAAAGACAGGAAAGGAAGACGCACATAACGTGAAAACGGAGTTCCGGTCATCTGCTAGCTACAACGGGCGCCAGCGCCCACATGCTGCAATGAAGAGCGGGACGGGTAGGATCGGGTCCAGGGGACGGGTCGCCTCGCAAAGGTGCAATTGGCGTGCTGGGCGCCAGAGTTTTGCGGACCGCTGGGCGATGTCTGCAAGCATCGTCGAGCCAATGTCGGAATGAGGCGACAATGCACGGAGAGGAAGCCACACATACCCGCAACACCAAAACACCGCCCTCCACACGATCCAACACCCACTTGCCACACTATCTCGCTCTCCACTACCACTCCCTTTTACACTTCTTCCTGACCATCCTTTGTAATGCGGCATACAGATCAAGCGCAGGGAGATGGCATCTCGATACGTCGTATGGACGGCCTATGTGTATCTAAATAAGTTCCCTGCGCACTATCTAGATGGAGGGAGGAACGTACCTGTTTACGGTCAAGAAAGTGGTCGAGTGTGACGAGCAGGTCGTTCCGATTCCATATCCATGCGATGCCCCTGTTAAGTATTCTGGTGGTGGTCTTGATGGGGTACTACTTTGTTGTGATGGCTCGCGCGGCCGGATGTGATGATGAATGCTTTGACGATGCGACCGACAGTGAAGTCACTGCACTGAGTTTCCGAGAACACTACACGTGCGTCCTAGGTAAAATGTTAGTAACACCATCGGAGAAGCGGTGAACTTGTGGGCACCTCGTGGGTTAGCGGTTAGGGTTTTGTCAGATTGTCAGTGACATTCGTCCGATGCATCGAAGAAATGCTTGCGTCGTATCGACGACGTGGCTGCGGGCAAGTGTCTACGGAATCTAGCGCCTTGATTCCCACGCCCCACCAGGCCGACGACTCGTGCAAACCATCCTCATATCTCCCACCGCACCCACTCCACGCCCACATCCCAACGAGGGCGGGATCCCTTCGTCGAGCTCGGCACACCGCGCCCCAACATTGACCACACATCGCCCCACCCGACTCTGCATTCAGCTCGTCGACGCAGGCCCTGCAGAGCGCAGAAAGTGGGCTACTTCGCCACCCGCTGGGCAGAGCTTCTGACGAGGACCCAGCAATCTTTGCCGCGCACCACTGCGTAGCTGATAATCGCGGGTGTGACGTGGCGTGCTGGTCATCTTCGAGAACGCGGACGACACAGAGGAGTCATCACGAAACGGCTGACGCGATCGAACCAGTGCGAGTCGGGCAAACTGGAGGACCTCACGCTCGTGATCGGTATGTGCCCTGTGCGCATGTGGTGCTATGTGTGAAGAGTCTGATGTCTACGCTTGAGAAGGACCTCTCGAAGGCCTTTCTGGTGCTGGCGATCATGCGTAAAGCGGCCTGTAGTGTGCTGTACGTGTCTGTCTACCCTAATACCCTATCCGTGGCTCTGTACATGCGTGTATGGCTAACGCACCTGTGCACCCTCAAGCCGTGTATCGCCCCTCCAGAAGGCTTTATTAGTGAAGCTTCTCCAGAAGGCGCTTTCGAGGACGGCGCGAATGATGTGTTGGTGATCCAGGCCACGCATGTAACAGTAACACGGTTCTGGGTACGCACTCTGCCCACGCTTCCCATCGCACACCAACCAACCCCACCCACAGTTCTCCGGCTAGATCACCTACGAGTCCTGGACGCACTCCTTCTACGACGTCCTCTTCATGCTTCTCCTGCCCCTCGTCTTTGACCAGTTCGTCTATGCGCGCATGTTGGACTGCTACGCGCTTAGATAGACAATTGTGTTCTCCACGCGAACGGCGTTCTAGCTGTGGCTCCTGAACGCCTTGTATCATGGTTTTGTGTGTGATCGCCCCTGTTCATCCTTGGACGTTGACCTGACACGACACGTACAGGTTCTATTCGGCTTTTCCGTCCTATTCTTTTGGGGCGACCTCGAGCAGGTTAGCGACTCAGGCCACCATCGCCCACGATAGACCCACGATAGAAGAATCGACGCATGAGCACACTGAACTCCTTGCATCGAGTATCATGTACTGTGTCGCTTGCTAGATTGACTGTTGGTAATTGCATAATCGGCTTCCGTTGAAATAACCGTGTGTACATATTCCGGGCATGAGCCTAACAAACTAGCATGACATTGACAAGGTGCGCGTTTCCTAGAACTCTAGCACCATAAACTTCCTGACCCCCGTCTCCATATCAAAGCTAACATACTCAGCGCCTTCCTGCGCGCGCCCGCTTTTGCTGGTTCTTCGGGTATTTTGAATCCTTGATCGGCTCGCGAGTGCTCTTGTCGAGCGCCTAGCAATGGTCGAGCTTGATTCACGCAGGGACGTTGAGGCCCTCTCCAGGTGGAAGCTTGAGCCACTCGTCAGTGTAACATGCTCTAAGGTGACCATCTTGCCACGGATGGAAAGCACAGAGGTAAGGTCGACAGGCTGCAGAAATCGAATGGTTACGAACCCGATGTGGTCCACAGTGAAGTCCTTGACGGCGTGGAGCTCACTGAACGACGCTAGGGTGTGCTGCAGCTGCGGCGCGCGACAGCGTGAAGAAGCGCGTGCAGGAGAATGAGCCGCACCGGTTGCGTGGATGTGGGGTGCATGTGCAGCGAGTCCCGTGAAGGCAAAGGAGGTGAGGTTTAGTCCGGCATTGAGTGTGGTGGCGAGGGAGAAGGATAATGAGCCGAGGACGTCGGCGTCGCCTGCGCCAAGCACAACGATGCACCCTCACTCGCCAAACTGCTCCGTCGCCACCCGCACGCCATGTCCGCAATCACATCTGACTTTCCAATATGCTATTACAATGTGGAGTCGGGCTAAAAATTTGACCCCCGGAAATGTATGATGGGCTCACACTGAAAATATGTCCTGTCGATGCTACAGGCGAGCAGAATGGTTGATCCCAGAATTTTGAATAACAGCACACTGAAAATATTTAGAAAATCATCGTACCGGTCCCCGTGAACATCTTGTGCAAATGCACAGGCGAATGTGAACGCTTGGTCTTTGGTGACACTACAGCGTGCCAGCTAGGGTTCTCTAAGTCAAACGACGATGATCGATTGAGAGTATTTGTCCGTTATTTGTCAGTGACATACAGTCGGGCATCTCGCGACGCTCATAATGCCAAATCTTTTACCCAGTATATGCTTTGAGATTGGGCGTGAGCTTGGCGAAGAGAATGATCTTGGGGAATTTTTCCACTCCTGGCGTCCTCAAAAAAAAATGAATAACTTATTACAGCAATGCAGACCCTTCAATCTGAAAATTACTCTATACCAGTTTCTCCAAGACACCAAAAGTCTCTGTTTGAATGCTACTCTTGGTTTCCTCCTTCAATAAGGAGCAAATAATGGCGATGTTCCTTTAGGCCAATTATAGCTATGCCCGGAACCTGGCGATATACCGGACGAGCAGATTGAGTTCCTGAAAAACGTCTGAAAGGTGATGGCGTAGCTTGAAGTATAGCTTATAAAGTTGCATACTGCAGTGACCATTAGCTCACTGAAAGCTCTTCCCCCGCATGACATACTAACTTAAGCGAAACAGTCGAGACGTTAGCTCCACGCCGGGGAGCCTGAGGCAATAAAGATATCCTCTTTTTTGTTGTCAGAGATGGCAATGGCTCGCGATGTGAAAGTTAGCGGAACAGAGCCTTACAATTCTGAGAGCACATCCATTGCCATGTATTGGCACCTCTTCTTCGTTGTTCTTGACAGGACCATTACTTTTCAGTCCTTTTTCATGGAATCTTCCTCTTCCAGGAATACCATGGAGTCTTCGGAGCACGTTCGCAAGGTGGGTTCTGAGCACGGCTAGGAAATTTATTTGAAAAAAGGTAACAGAAGAAATGAAGAGAGTATTCCGAGAGAGATTACCCAATCAGTCGCATATAAATCGCGATCAAATACAGAGCGCATTTTAAAATAAAATAATTCTGCTCTGACGGCTGAGACGACGGAGTAACGAGTTCCAATGTACAAGGTGGATGCAAAAGTACATTCAGACGAGGGCGTGATTTGCTTTTCAAGAAACGCAAGTTAATCGAAGATCTGTCAAAGGGACAACAGTTTGGTAACTGGAAATGCGTAGGAAGACGTTCGGACTAACGGTATCTTCCATCTCGACTTCCTCACCATCGTCGTCGAGGGGATTCCATGGTGTTATGCTATCAACCCAACTGGTGCGGTGTCAGTAATGCAGCTTTGTCCTCTGATACGCCACCGATGCCCGGGATAGAACACGCACAGATTATCAGGAGTGAGACCCCCCCTACCATCACGGCGTAAGGCGCCAATTTCCTTGAGGTGATACAGCGGTGTATAGCAGTACGACCCTTTCTTATCACAGGCATGTCTGAAGACTCCAGAAGCGTCTTGCTTCCACCAAGATGCACCGATTTCACCACCAGCGGTGACTGCTGGAGCACCAGGGACAGGTAGCTGTCCTAACAATGCCAAGGAGACAGTGTCCTTATCTGCAGGATGTAGGGGTCTGTCAGCGACGGAAAACAGCTGCACTGCAAATGAACCGGTGTCGATGAACAAGCTCACTTCCGTTCGACAAGTAGATGCTGTACGCAGGGCATACAAATACTGCCGTGACGAGGGCCTTGCCCTTTAGAGTAGGATGATCGTTCAACTTGCTCAAAGCGTCGGAGGGAATACTAGCGATACGTGGATGAGCCATAATGAGGAGAGCGCCGCGGTTGGTGCCAAATTCCCATTGGCCTTGGATTGATGCCTCCGCAAGTCCAGGGACAGCCCTTCCGACACAAATGGTAAGAATGAATCAAGATATCGTGCAATGCTCACACTCCTGGCTTCAAGACAAGGTCGTGGCGCACCGTCTTCTCCGAAGCTGCCTCGAACGCGTCCTCTGCGGCTTGGGTTTGTGGTTGATGCTTTGCTATCAAACCGAAGATGCCCACGTCATTGTAAACGTTGCCATCTACCAGAAAATCTCCCGTTTTCAAATCAATTGTGCCGTAATCTCCTGCCTTAGAATATGTTAACGAAGATATCAGTGGTATTAGCAGGGAGACGAGTTGAGCGACTAACCTTGATGGGATTCGGAGGATCCCAGTTTGGCCACTTTGATGAATCAAGTCCACGTATTTACGGGAAGCCATCGAAGAGTGCAACCAAAACTTGAGACTGTCAAACATTATGTTCCGAGGGAGAAAAGTGACGGTTGAGTTTCTGCCTAGACGCTTGCAATGATCGTTATCATGATGCCGTTCAAGAATTCAAGTCTGCCTCTGACAGAGAAGTCTTGGTGAATGTACTGCTCAACACGAGGTAACAGGTCCGGTCACGTGAATGTGGATTGAATGGACTCACTTGAAGTGGACTAGGTGAGGGCAGCTTCGTCATACGCAGGGGTTTTGTTGGCGCCCGTGCCCGACCTTTCAGTCGACCTTTTCGACCTTACTAGGTGAGTAACCCGTGCTACGCACGGGCACCCCATTAGGTGTTTGCTAGTTTCAATCATATCCACAATCAAAAAATGAAATTTTTACATGGCATATTTACAATTACATTGTTCCTATGTTAGTGTTGCTGTTGCCTACAGCCAATATATATTTTCTCATGGGCAATAGCTCAAGAGTAATCTTCACCAAACTATCAGCTTGGGAGGTTTTTTAATAGGAAGCTTTCATAGAGGTGCATCCCAGAGCCCCCAAAGTGTTATTTCACCAATGGCTGGTTTCAAAAACTGAGCCAAACCATAAACAGCCCGACTGTGGCAACACTATCCTATGTAATCAAACAGCCATTTTTATAAGTTGTCCAAAGTGAATGTACCACCTATCTGAGTTAGCAATAGTGGCAACTCCAATCAAATCCCAAATACTTACTTGGATGAGGCAGAACATCCTTATACACAATATTTGTTGTTACAGCACCTTCATCAAGGTGGACTGACCAGATAGTGCCTCATTACAACTTTGGGTGAATTCTATGCTTGGACTTGTATTACATATTAAATATCACATGCCACATTGCCTCAGTAACACTCAGCAGTTTTTCTGCATCGTTCAAAACCAAAGTTCTATCAAAAGCCAGCAATAGGGGTGATCACAGTTGGCTGATTTTATGTATTTGATAGGGGATTGATGTTCAAGAGTAATGAAAATCATCCAAATCTGACCAGTCAACTCTGATACCCCAGATTGGGAACAGCATTTGGCATTGATTTACACTCATTCAGAAAATGTGCATCTAAGAGATCATAATAGTACTTGCAATATTTACAATGACTGACAATTTACATTTGATTCACACTTGAAAATCCAGTATCAAATCTGCCAAATTTTCCCAAAGTGACTCTAGTCTCTGGAGGGACTTTCCTGGATTTGTTTGATTTCCTGTCCCAAATCCACCACACCTCAAATCTCCCATCAAATCCATGAAATCAGTCAACTGTGATCACCCCTAATGTGTCCAATGATTTGGGTTTGGACATAGATTGTCCAGTGTGTGATTATTGAATCACATGAATTTTCTGCTTCTGATTCAATTTGGGCAGTTTTAATCACAATGATTTAGGTTGTCCAGTTCAAGTCAGATTCAGAATCAGATTGGCTGGTTCAGAGTTAGATCATTCAGTTGAGAGTTGGATCTGCCAGTTCAGAGTCGGGTGTGGTCATTTATGATCAGATCATCTTGGTCAGAATTGGAGTGGCCACTTCAGAATCAGAGTGGGAATCAGTGGATAGTTCAGTCATATTGTCCAATTTCAAGTCAGATTGTCAGATTCAGAATCAGTTTGGCCAGATTGGTGTCATATTGTTTGATTCAAATTATACTGTCCAATTCAGAATCTGATTGTCCAATTCAAAGTTGAATTGTTTAATTTAATCTAATTAGGAATCAGTTATTGGTTTGGAGTAACTTGGAATCTTGGATTGTCCTGTTCATTTCAAATTCAGACAGTCCAATTTGGAGTCAGATTGGCCGGTTCAGAGTTGGATTATCTGTGTTAGAATCAGATTGACTGACTTAGAGTCAGATGGTCTGCTTTGAAATCAATTTGGCCAAATCTGAGTTGTCTGATCCAGAGTTGCATTGTCCAATTTGGATAGGCTGGTTTGAAGTTAGATTGTCCAGTTCAGAATCAAATTGGCTGGTCTGGAGTTGAATAATGTGTCCGGTTTGTAGTTGGATTGTCTGATTCAGAGTTGGAAATCTGTCTAGTTTGGAGTCAGATTGTCTGGTTTTGATTAGGATTGTCTAATTCTAAGTCTGATTGTCTGATTCTCAGGCTGATTGTTTGATTCAAAATCAGGACTCAGATTGGTTAGTCCAGAGTTGGATTGGCTGGTTTGGAGTAACATAATGTGTCCAGTTTGGAGTTAGATTGTCGAATTTAGACATGGATTGGTGGATTCAGACATGGATTGGCTAAGATTGACCAGTTCAGAGTCAGATTTTCCTATTCACAATTGGATTGGTTGGTTCAGAGTTGGTTCATCTGATCTGGCATTGGATTGTCTAATTCAGAATCAAAGCAGCTGGTTTGGAGTGGAATTGGCTGGTTCAGCTTTAGATCTTAATCTGTCAAGTTCAAATTTGGAGTGGTTGGTTCAGAATTAGATTGTCTGATTCAGAATCAGAGTGGCCAGTTTGGAGTCTGATGGTCTGATTCCAAATCAGATTGAGGGTTCAGAGTCTGATCTTTTGAATCATGGATTAGCTGGTTCAGAATCAGATTGATCATTGGCCTTTTGGAAGTTTGATTGTCCAATGCCAGGATTGGTTTAGGTTTACACTGTCCAGTTCATATCTTGGATTTGGCTCATTGGATTCTGGTTTGGAATCTCTAACTCAAATTCTCCAATGAGAAACTGTGGTTATTTTGACACTCAAGGCTGCCCAGGAAGTCTCAGAACCCAAAACCCTAACCCTAAAATTGTCTGGGAAAGCACTGCATTATTTTATTGTTATTTTATGAAGATGAGGCTCAGGCAAGCTCCAGCCAGGTCCCAGTGGCCTCTCTGATGTTTCCTGTATTTTTCCTGATTTTATTGGAGCTGCTATTAAGCTCAGGAGATCTGCTGACCAATGATTACTAAAAACACCC
>MU134474.1:99309-117955 GCA_015039355.1 Ramaria rubella
CTCATGGGCAATAGCTCAAGAGTAATCTTCACCAAACTATCAGCTTGGGAGGTTTTTTTAATAGGAAGCTTTCATAGAGGTGCATCCCAGAGCCCCCAAAGTGTTATTTCACCAATGGCTGGTTTCAAAAACTGAGCCAAACCATAAACAGCCGACTGTGGCAACACTATCCTATGTAATCAAACAGCCATTTTTATAAGTTGTCCAAAGTGAATGTACCACCTATCTGAGTTAGCAATAGTGGCAACTCCAATCAAATCCCAAATACTTACTTGGATGAGGCAGAACATCCTTATACACAATATTTGTTGTTACAGCACCTTCATCAAGGTGGACTGACCAGATAGTGCCTCATTACAACTTTGGTGAATTCTATGCTTGGACTTGTATTACATATTAAATATCACATGCCACATTGCCTCAGTAACACTCAGCAGTTTTTCTGCATCGTTCAAAACCAAAGTTCTATCAAAAGCCAGCAATAGGGGTGATCACAGTTGGCTGATTTTATGTATTTGATAGGGGATTGATGTTCAAGAGTAATGAAAATCATCCAAATCTGACCAGTCAACTCTGATACCCCAGATTGGGAACAGCATTTGGCATTGATTTACACTCATTCAGAAAATGTGCATCTAAGAGATCATAATAGTACTTGCAATATTTACAATGAATGACAATTTACATTTGATTCACACTTGAAAATCCAGTATCAAATCTGCCAAATTTTCCCAAAGCGACTCTAGTCTCTGGAGGGACTTTCCTGGATTTGTTGATTTCCTGTCCCAAATCCACCACACCTCAAATCTCCCATCAAATCCATGAAATCAGTCAACTGTGATCACCCCTAATGTGTCCAATGATTTGGGTTTGGACATAGATTGTCCAGTGTGTGATTATTGAATCACATGAATTTTCTGCTTCTGATTCAATTTGGGCAGTTTTAATCACAATGATTTAGGTTGTCCAGTTCAAGTCAGATTCAGAATCAGATTGGCTGGTTCAGAGTTAGATCATTCAGTTGAGAGTTGGATCTGCCAGTTCAGAGTCGGAGTGGGTCATTTATGATCAGATCATCTTGGTCAGAATTGGAGTGGTCAGAATCAGAGTGGGATCAGTGGATAGTTCAGTCATATTGTCCAATTTCAAGTCAGATTGTCAGATTCAGAATCAGTTTGGCCAGATTGGTGTCATATTGTTTGATTCAAATTATACTGTCCAATTCAGAATCTGATTGTCCAATTCAAAGTTGAATTGTTTAATTTAATCTAATTAGGAATCAGTTATTGGTTTGGAGTAACTTGGAATCTTGGATTGTCCTGTTCATTTCAAATTCAGACAGTCCAATTTGGAGTCAGATTGGCCGGTTCAGAGTTTGGATTATCTGTGTTAGAATCAGATTGACTGACTTAGAGTCAGATGGTCTGCTTTGAAATCAATTTGGCCAAATCTGAGTTGTCTGATCCAGAGTTGCATTGTCCAATTTGGATAGGCTGGTTTGAAGTTAGATTGTCCAGTTCAGAATCAAAATTGGCTGGTCTGGAGTTGAATAATGTGGTCCGGTTTGTAGTTGGATTGTCTGATTCAGAGTTGGAAATCTGTCTAGTTTGGAGTCAGATTGTCTGGTTTTGATTAGGATTGTCTAATTCTAAGTCTGATTGTCTGATTCTCAGGCTGATTGTTTGATTCAAAATCAGGACTCAGATTGGTTAGTCCAGAGTTGGATTGGCTGGTTTGGAGTAACATAATGTGTCCAGTTTGGAGTTAGATTGTCGAATTTAGACATGGATTGGTGGATTCAGACATGGATTGGCTAAGATTGACCAGTTCAGAGTCAGATTGTCCTATTCACAATTGGATTGGTTGGTTCAGAGTTGGTTCATCTGATCTGGCATTGGATTGTCTAATTCAGAATCAAAGCAGCTGGTTTGGAGTGGAATTGGCTGGTTCAGCTTTAGATCTTAATCTGTCAAGTTCAAATTTGGAGTGGTTGGTTCAGAATTAGATTGTCTGATTCAGAATCAGAGTGGCCAGTTTGGAGTCTGATGGTCTGATTCCAAATCAGATTGAGGGTTCAGAGTCTGATCTTTTGAATCATGGATTAGCTGGTTCAGAATCAGATTGATCATTGGCCTTTTGGAAGTTTGATTGTCCAATGCCAGGATTGGTTTAGGTTTACACTGTCCAGTTCATATCTTGGATTTGGCTCATTGGATTCTGGTTTGGAATCTCTAACTCAAATTCTCCAATGAGAAACTGTGTTATTTTGACACTCAAGGCTGCCCAGGAAGTCTCAGAACCCAAAACCCTAACCCTAAAATTGTCTGGGAAAGCACTGCATTATTTTATTGTTATTTTATGAAGGTGAGGCTCAGGCAAGCTCCAGCCAGGTCCCAGTGGCCTCTCTGATGTTTCCTGTATTTTTCCTGATTTTATTGGGGCTGCTATTAAGCTCAGGAGATCTGCTGACCAATGATTACTAAAAACACCCACACGGACCCCCATCGACGTTTCTTATATTGATGACCTTTTTCAAACCCCCGCAGCGCTTATTTGGTCATCACGCAGTGCACCACCAACAGCGCTGCAACTTCGTCTGCCAAGACTGCCTGTTTGTGCATAGAGATCATGGTGAAGGTTAGTATTTCATTAAATCCTGTTCCTTGAACTCACATGCACTCATCAAGAGGTAAATATATCAATAGGTTTTCGACTCGGTAAGTTTGAGAGATTGAGAAGAATGTAACAAATTGTTGAGAGATACTTTTTTTTTTTTTTTGACTTAACTAACGATAAGCATGTTTTTCAGTCTCACTATATGGTGGACAGGGCTGGCACCTCTTGTCCGTAAAATTTCCCTCTGCATTGCACGCGCCCCACTAGCCCTTTAATGACATCTGTGCACTTCAGCCTGGCGCACCTTTGTGCCCTCAGCGTGCTCAGCTGTCCCTCCCCACTCCCCAGCCTCCCCCTCTTCACCCACCACTCACCCTCTACACACCTCAGCGACCCTCTACGCACCTCACGCCCTCTGTGCGCTTCAGCCACCCCCTGCGCACTGGCTATACCCTCTCCCCCCAGCTGCCCCTCTGCATCCACCCCCTGCCCTCTGCATGCCTCAGCAACCCTCTGCATGCTTCAGCAACCCCCTGTGCACCCTTCGCACCCTAGCTACTACACCCACCCCTGACATCACCCATTCATAACACTACCTAGTAAGTGAAGTCTATTTAACAACCTTGAGTGTTCTTTTTTACTATCCAGGTCTTGCATCACATGTCCGACCGAGCAACCAATCAACCGATACATACTTTGCGCACCATACTTAGAAAACGAATCAAATAATGATTTGTGTCTTGCGTTGCAATGTCACAATACTTAGAAATGAATCAAATAACTATTTGGGTTATTTGGGTCTTGTGATGACTTACGGGAAACGGCTGACTACTCAACTTTACTATTTTGACTGGTTTTAAGTTGCCAAGGTGACTTCCGCAGCCATGGTTCCGTTTCTATGATCACCCAGCAAATAGGCATGTGTGTAACCCCAGACCTGGATGGTGGCCTCAATCATCAGTACAGTACTCTCTAGCTTATGCGGTCTCTATTAGTCTAACATAACAACTGCAGCTTATGTATTATACAATTGTGCACTGCATATATGTTAACTATGTCACTGGTTCAGCTTAAATGGATGGCTTGCAACAGTTTAGATTTTCTATAAACTTCAATACTCTGACACGGCACCTAATTCTCGATCAACTTGAATGATCACGGACTTCCAAACTGGTGTACCATTTTAGCATTTTTTTCTTTCTTTTTTCACGAAGACTTGTCACAAGAGAAACATGTCCAGCTTCGAACCAACAGCAGTTTTAAACATCCTCAAGTGTTTGGACACCCTCAATGTGAGCCAACAAAGAGAATTTTGTGAGACTTGGAATGGAAAGGTATCTCGGTATTGTAGCACTGCTGTGATCATCAAAAGGCTGACTTAAAACTACAGGTCAAAAAACAAGTCTCAGCCTGGTCCAAAACCCACCGGGGAAAAACTGCATCAGATGCGCAGTTTACCTGGGAAGCCAATGTACTCGAATATGTGGATTTTGTTCACAAAAAGATTCATGTTCATGCAAACTCGAAAAATGCCCTTCCGCGTTCACTTTCCAGTAACATTCTGTTGTTTGGGCCACATTTTCTTCCTCCGTCATATCTTCATATTCAAAAACGCAAGACGGAGCCTGTGGCTCCTCAGACAGCTTATCTCAAACCTCTTACTGTAATACACCCATTCTATTATCCTGAACTCGACGGGGTGGGCTGTCCACACTGTGGATCAAAAGAGATAGTCTGGGAAGGTTGGACAAGCACAGGGGCTCGTGAAGTTCATGGTGTAAAAATGGAAGAAGTGGCACTGGGACGACAGTTGCACTGCAAAATTTGCGAAAATGAACACAAGAGGCTTAAGGAGGCCAAAAAGGAGGGGAAGTTCAGCGGAATAGTGCCGCTGTATTGCTTTGCATCTACAAACAGCTTGTTTTGGTCGAAATGGGAACATTGGCAGATCCCTGGTGAGTGTAAATATTTCTGGTTGACTTGCACATGTCTAAGCATAGAAAGTGTAGATGGAATACCTCATTTTTTCAAGAGGTGTGCCGTAACAAGGGACCTATTTGACCTGATTGTCAAAATGCGTCCTAAAACAACTTTGGCAGGTCTTTCAGAAAGCATCAAACGTACGTACAGCTGTCTTTCATTGAATATAAACTAGAACACGCTCTGGATTGCAGAGCTTCATTTATTGAGATACAAGCAACAAATGCTTGCTTATCTACGAGTCTTTGAAGGCACTCCAAGCGTGAATTCGTTGCCAAAGAGATTAGCCACCTTTTCTGATCCTTACTGCCATGATGGATACAATGACTCATCTATCAGTAATGAGATGATTTCTGAAGTATTCCTAGAATTTACGCAGCAGACTCGTCAAGCAGAGTCTGAGCAATATATTCGTACACTTGGAGGTAAGTGGCAAATCACTTAAACTCGTTCAGATTGCATCATCTCCCTTCTCTAGGTATTTGTATATCTATGGATCAAACGTTCAGTGCCGCTGGGAAGGCTACAACCACAAACAAGTCCAGTGCTCGATTCAAGGCATTCCATGGTGGTGTTCTCAGTGTTATAAATGAGTTAAATGAAATAATCTCTTGGGTAGCTTGTTTTTACAACATACTTAGTATATTCATTTTCAGTTATCTCATGCAGTCACTTTTCAGCGCTTCTGCCAGACACAATCAAATGCCAAAATCAAGGAGATATTAGAAGGGCTCAAGTCTCGGTACTGTGAGCTATCCATCCATTTCCCAGAGATGGCTGTAGTCGACAATTGTTGTCATGTCCATGCACCATGTGTTGCAACCTTTCCAGAGATCAAGGTTGTTCTCGATGTCTATCATTTTCTCATGAGGTTTGTGATTACAGTTGAGGTGCAGATTAGATTAGGGACTCACAATTATTACACAAAGGTATCTCGGTGTTATAGTGCAGGGTATGCACAATCCACATCGGTCAGCTGTTGCCAAAGATATCACCGATGCAATACTCAAGACACGTGCTGGTAAAGAAAAAAAAGCAGAATATTATACGCAAAATGAACAGGAGCTTCGCTTACAGGCAGCTTATGACAAATGGGCTACACAGGGAGTTTGGTTGACAAGTGCATCTAAGGTGGGTATACACGTGTGAGTTGTATGCATGTAGTTAATTGGTTTGTTATCATTGTTAGGTCCATGCAGATCAGATGGCTCATGTCAAGAAGGGCTGTCTTGCACAAACACATCAAGATATCAGCTCAGATGGCAGCCACATAGAGGGATCACACAAGGGTTGGAATTCTCTCCAACATTCTTTTGCAGGTGGTCTGGAAATGATATTGGCACTTGCACATGACTACGTCCTTCATCGAAATATACGTATTGCTACCAATTCCACTACCCCCTCTCCTTTTGTCTATTCAACATTTGGCTCACACCATGTGAGACTTGTCAGCCAAGTTGCACAGCTATGGAACATGCTTCTGTCAAAGGAGAAGCAAGACATTCAAGCCTCACTGTCTTCACTTCCGGAGCTACATGATATCTGCAGTGGCGAGCACTTTGGGCTGGTCAGATCAGAAAACGCATTGACATTTTCTGGGCTGTTCAAGGAGGAAAATGAAGAGGTACTAATAGAGTTTTCCAGTGAAGAAACTAGTGCGCTTGACATGTGGTTGGACACTGAACAACCAATGTCTCACGACACGAAGTCTCATACTTCCTTAGTGATCATGGATGCTGGAATCACGGCGATACAGAATTCTTCTGCTGGGTCGGCTCTGATACATGCTCCTCTTTCCTCTCCATCATCAGATCCAACAATGAGCACTCTAGATTCATTGATACATAATGGACAGGACAACTCAGACCTCACTGTGCTGGGAACCCAAAACACAGTGAGTGGTGGCTTAGCATGCGTTTTGATAAAGATGATCAATTACTAATATTGTCTAGACATTTAATGAAGCAGAAACAATGATGGGGCCCCAAACCTTCATAGCAGAAATGGTGGCGATGAATACAAAGGAGTTTTGCTCTACAGCCTCAGAAGATGGGTGTGTCATGAGTGTTTTATTTTTTATTTAATAATTACTCTACTCACTCATAATTGTGATATCTGTTATCCTGTGCTGCAATATCCAATATCAGAGAGCTGGGGGGAAATGAAAAACTGAGGATGCACAATTAGGTTCCTCAAAACGACCCATGGCAGAACTTGTGCGGTCCAGCTCAACAAGAGTGAGTTTTCGATGTATTCTCATCCCAAATAGTTTTTCATTAACTCAAATTACAGCTCTTGCATCGGAATATGCCTATTCATGATTTCTTTCTCTCACAGAACTCACAGCAAGTGATTGTGCCACCTGCAGCAACTACCAGTAACACACCAAGCAAGGCTTGTATCTCATTGCAAACAAAACTTCCATCACCACTGTTGGATGGTGTCACTCGTTCTGAGCAGAAAATTGCCCTTGCAACAGGAATACTGCCAACAGCACTCACTATCAGCACAGGTGATGAATTCTTTCTATTCATGGAGTTGCGTGCAGAGAATCAGTGGGTCTCCTATGGAATGACTGCACAGAAGTGGGCAACTGCTACTGCGGAATACAATTACCACTGGAAATGCAAGTGTGAGGAAAAAGGCAATGTATTTGTGAGTAAAAAACCTCGGGCATTAGTTGAGAAGTTGGGTGAGATGGAGAGAAAGCTTGCGGAGCGAATTCAGAAAAATGATTACAAAAGTAAGTTGCTACAGTCTCAGTAGTTACATACTTAAGAGTAATGTGACAGGCATGGGTAGAGGAGATGAGAGCTTTTGGAGAAAACACTGTGCTGTAGTTCCGCTTGTAAAGGTCTCTCCAGAGACAGGTAAGGCAAAAACGGTATGAATCATCTTGTTTTCATAGGATTACATTCAACAATACTTTCTTTAGTGCAAACCACAAACATGCA
The DNA here is from genome assembly GCA_015039355.1 of Ramaria rubella. Lineage (NCBI taxonomy): Eukaryota > Fungi > Basidiomycota > Agaricomycetes > Gomphales > Gomphaceae > Ramaria > Ramaria rubella. The sequence goes on from MU134474.1 coordinate 106,860, forward strand.
CCCGGTATCACAGACTTATGTATCCAGGCCCAACTGGATCTCCTGAGAATCACAAGAAAGAGTTCTGCTCAGATGGTGGAAGTGTCAAGTTTCGAGATGCACCCTGGCCACAACCTCCTGGGATATTTATCAAGGGTACCAGTTTCGACATACTGGCCTTCTTACGCACCATTCGTGAGATTTACGAAAAGACCAATGCTCCAGTTCCCGTTCCGGTCACTATGGAAGATGAGGCATTTGTGAGTTTACTTTCTAAAAGATCAGTTATTGAAGAGGACGGGACAGGCTTATTTGAGCTGTTCGACAAGTTAAAGGTGATTGGAGATGAGATGTTGGTTGTAGAAACGAGAGGGGAAGCAGCTACTGAGGGTTGAATCCCTTCGGAACTGATTACTTATATTATAATTTCTATTCACCAATGTTGCATTTGGTATTCTACTTGAGTAGTTTCACAACAACTAGTTAGTTGTTTATACTTAGTTTGTCATTTATACTTTTACAAATTATTCATTTAAGTTATGAGATTGCGGGACTATGAATATGGTCGGCATGTTACATGAAAACCCTGGTTTGGGTTAGTCACGGGATCTAATGAAACCCTGCTCTTTTTCTTCAAGGAGAGGGGCTCTGAAACCCCTTCAAATCACCAATTTTTCTTAAATGCCCACTAAAATCGTCCGGGGAGCATCTAAATCATGTGACCCCAGAGGCAAATTACTTTGGTTCTGTAGCAGTCGCATGTCCTAGTAAGTAGTTACTTAGATAAGTCGACAGGTGTAGAATATTTCAGTTAAAATTAATCATATCATTTTCACAATTACATTCAAAATTATGGACACTTGTTCTCCTTATCAGTAGTAGCAGACTGATAGTGGTATCCTATCAATACACGAGAGACAACCCCATCCCTGCCATTGGTGGCAGGCATCGTTCGACAATTGTTATGAACGGTGGCTGCAAAAGTCTGAACAGACCTTAATGAGTTTTCCAATGATGCTAAAAATGCAGGGTCAATGCCTTCCGAACCCGCAGACTGATTCTCCACGGTTTGCATGTCTCTTTGCCGACACGTGAATCCAAATCATGAGACTACAGTGGATACTTAGAAGTTAATAATTATACAGAAACTGTAGGACTTTATCAAATACCTGGAATCCTTCATTGTAGCCATTCCTCAATGAGTTTTTTTTTTTTGTAGAACAGCCAGGTGCATCAGTGAAGATGAAAATGACGTGATCTCGGAGGGTTCAATCTGAGATCACGCATTCAGATAGATACACATTTGATATGCTTTTTTAAACTCACTTCATCAATTTCAATGTTCCTTGCTTGTCAAACCAATGGGAATGAGATTGGTCGTGTCAAGAGAAACCTGTAATTCAAGGTCGAAATCCCTGGACACTTCGAGTTTGGGCAAAAAATCCTCTAGGGTGACTTGTAGCCATTCTGTGACCATTTTGTGCTCCCACTCATGGTCTCTTTTTCGCTTCTTGCACCTCGCATTATCATCCATGCATCTACCACACCTGTTTGTCAACTGCCCGACCTTGGGACCTTTCATGGTTTTTTTGAAGTTCCCCAAGGGCTGTGGAGGACATGAAAGAGAGTTGCATATGAAGTGTTGGAGAGGCTTGAAGGTTGGATGTACACGTCAATGTTGACAATTGTCAAGTCACGTGGTACATGTTGACTTATCTGAGTAACTACCTTACTAAGACATGCAACTGCTCACAGAACCAAAGTAATTTGCCTCCGGTGTCACGTGATGTAGATGCTCCCCAGACGATTTTAGTGGGCATTTAACGTCTTGTCAGACCTCCACTTTACTTCATGGGTGTTGAAATCCAGCATACACTAGCACCCACACTTACGTGATGGGTATACCCGGACCCACACGCATGTACCCTTTTGCTCAATCGCTATCACTGCGACTGAGCAAAAGAGGTATGAAACCGCACCACCCACTCAGATGTGACCTGACCACGTACTCCTAGATTAACTACTGTAATCTAGGTAATATAAATCGCTATCACTGCGACTGAGCAAAAGAGATTAACTACTGTAATCTAGTCACAGGATTCCAATAGGTTATGGGTCCCGCGCCCCAACTGCTAAACACACACACACACAACATCACTGAAACTCCCTCACGCAAGATGACAAAAGACCTAGTCATTAAGTTCCCCACGAGAATAGGAAACCTCACCGAAGGGGATTGGGTGAGGTGGTCACAAGAAGTAAGGATGTCGTTACGGGCGCAAAAGGCGTGGAAATATGTTGACGGTTCATTGAAGAAACCCACAGGCAAGCCTGAAGAACAAGAATGGCTCAAAATCAATGACCAAATTGTCAGTGCTCTAGGCACAATCGTAGACCCATCGCTGCAATGAGAACTCGAGCAAATAACGGAAGCAGCAGAAGCATGGAAGATTCTCAAGGACAAAACTCAATCAACTGGAATCATTGAAAAACTGGAGAGCATGCAGACCGCAATCAGAAACCGATTCTCACCCGAAGTCCCTTTTAGCACAACAATAACCGAGATATGAGATGCACTCACCGCCATCTTCAAAAGCACCCCACTGACAGAAGAGTGGCTCATAGTACTGCTACTGAACGCCCTGAGTGACAGGCAATAGATTGGCTGCATAAGGACCTGGATAACATTCATGACAAACTCCAACATGCAGCTTTCCGCGAAGGATATAATCAAATGGATCGAAACGGAAGCCAGAGAACAGCACAGTACCACCAAACGGGAAGAGTCCGCCCTAACCACTAGAGGTGACAAGGGGAAAGGAGTAAAACAAACAAAACCGAAGTGCAGTACCTGTCAAAAAATGGGCCACACAATGGAAAAGTGCTGGAAAGGAAAAGAATCTACCAATGCCCCTGAATGGTTCAAGAAAAAGGGAAAAGCCGTCGAGAAGGTGAACACCGCAAACTCTGACAGTGGGTCAGAATCAGTGGCCATTGCGATAGAAACAGACAGACCAATTGAGGCCCCAAGAGACAGAATACACGATGGCTACATGTCATGCATGGCCCTAGATGAAGGGGAAGAAAAATCGTCAGTGCTGTGGACTACAGACCAAACACGCATGACAAACGAGGATGTACCATTTTACATTGACTTGGGCGCAACGAGCCACTGCTCACCAGTAAGATCCAATTTCATCGACTTGACCCCCATACAACAAAGGAACATAAGGGGGATCAACAACACCACCATACCAGCCATCGCACGCAGAACCATACGGATTAGATGCGGAAAAAGCAGAAGGCTCATACTACAAAACACACTATATGCACCGTCTGCCACCCTTTGCCTGATCTCCATAGGCAGATTAGCCGATGATGGTCTGAAGAGTGCATTTGATGCATCTGGTTGCAAGATCAAAACTAAGAGCAACAAGATCATTGCCAATGGACATCGAAGGGGAAAGGGGCTGTACGCACTGAATGGAAACCCTCCCTGCGTCGAACAGGCACATATATCGAGAGTCACACCTACCCTTGAGACATGGCACAAACGTCTTGGCCGTGTGAGCTATGATTCAATTATACGAATGTCGAATCAACAGCTTGCCGTAGGAATGCCAAAATGCACCTTCGAAATCCCGCCTACCTGCAAACACTGCATACTCGCCAAACAAACGAAAAAGGCAGTCCCAAAAGAGAGCGAAGGGGGCACTGGACATTGTCCATTCAGATCTGACTGGACCAGAGGATGTCGTGATGGCTGGAGGAGCAAAATACGTACTGAACCTGATAGATGACAACACGTGATACACCTGGACCTATCTTTTGAAGGAAAAGAGTGAAGCGGCACGGACATTCAAGGAATGGAGGGAACTGGTCCAAACAGAACCAGGGCGCTTAGTAAAATGTGTACGCACTGACAATGGGGGAGAATACACAGCTAACAAATTTGAACGGTACCTTCAAGAGAACGGGGTGAAACACCAGGTCACTGCTCCCTACACCTCCACCGAAAATGGTCTATCAGAATGATCACACCGCATTATCATGAGCCGATCGAGGGCAATGAGATCGGACACAAGATTACCACTGAAACTGTGGGGAGAGTTCGTCATGACATCCATGTATGTCAAGAATCGGACACCTACCATAGCTCTTGAGAAGAAGACCCCTTTCAAGGCGTGGTACGGTAGGAAACCGGATATATCCCACATGCGAGAGATAGGTTGTCATGCATTCGTCTTGAAACCAGACAACATCCCCAAGATCTACAACAGATAAAGGGAATGTGTGCTAGTGGGATACTCACCAAACCCAAAAGCGTACTGGTGCTATGAACCTTCCACTGGATGTATAGTTGTGTCCCAAGATGTGATGTTCATTGAATCACAGGATGAACACAGAAAAGACGACAATGAAGGTGTTCCCCCACACCCAGAGTTAGACAACACACAGGAGAATGAGGCAACCCAACAAATTGGGGAAAATGGAAGGGAAGACCCACCTGAGAATGAGAGACACAAACCACAACAGACCATCACAACAACGCAAAGGCCAATATGGGAACGCATCTCCACGGCTGCCAGCACTGCTATTAAAGGCGTGCAGTACGTGTCTCGTCTAGAGCTGTACAAGAGGCGGCAGACAGGTGATCCACGGCTCGAAGGGAAAAGAAGGGAGGTGAACAGGAACCGACGAATATGCAAGGAGACAGCCCAGCAACACTGCTAGACGACGACCCAGAGTTCTGGCTGACAGGTGTTGAAAATGACCCAAGGACCTGGAAAGAAGCAAAGGCTTCCCATGACTCGAGGGAATGGGAAAAGGGATATGAGGATGAAAAACACTCAATATCATCCCACAACGTCTGGACTCTGATCCCCCCCTCCTCGGTCCCTGCAGGTCACAAAATAATCAAAACCTAGTTTCATCAGAAAAAGGGGCGAAAACGGGAAAGTCACATGCAGGAAAGTTCATGTCGTCGCAAAAGGGTTCACCCAAGTCGCCGGGATCGATTACTGGGATACATTTGCACCAATCGCCTGCCTAGAATCAGTCAGGACAATCCTACACATAGGAGCCACAAATGACTGGGATATTGACCAACTCGATGTCAAGATGGCATTCCTACATGGAGATCTAGACAAAGAAATATATATGCATCAACCGGAGGGTATGGAAGAGAAGGGAAAGGAGAACTGGATCTGCAAACTGAATAAGAGCCTATACAGATTAAAACAGGCTGGAAGACAATGGAGCATCAAGCTACATGAGAGCTTGACGAAGGAGGGTTGGAAAAGGGCGTCCGTAGAACACAGCATATACGTACGTTCAACAGCAGACAAGTGCATCATAGCGATACACGTCAATGACATGGTGATTACTGGAAACTCACCCAAAGCAATGCAAGAAGCAAAGGACAGGTTGCAAAAGCACTTCGAGCTCCAGGACCCGGGACCCGTCAAATGGCTCCTAGGGGTACACATCGAATGCGATAGGAAAGCCAGGTTGATAACACTTAGTCAAAAGGCTTACATAGAAGAAATTGTGAAACAATTCAAAGCCAAGAACACATTCAGGGTATCAACACCAATGGACACGAACGTAACACTGTCGAAGGATATGATGCCCACAACCGAATCACAGAGGAAGAAAATGGAGAACATACCATTCCAATCTGTCGTGGGGTTGCTAATGTACGCGTCTGTAGCCACTCGCCCTGACATCGCATTCTCGGTGCACCGACTAAGCCAATTCCTCGAGCACCCAGGTGGACCACACTGGACAGCCGCTCTTAGGGTACTGAGATACCTAAATGCCACAAAATCCCTAAAACTTACCCTAGGTGGAAACAAACCCATCATCCTCGAAGGATACACTGATGCCAACTGGGCTTCCAACATAGATGATCGCCGCTCGGTATCGGGATACATGTTCACACTCGGTTCTGGCGTGATCTCCTGGAACTTGAAGAAACAACCTACAGTTGCAAGTTCCTCATGTGAAGCCGAGTACATAGCTGCCGACAGGGCCGTAAAGGAGTGCATCTGGTTGCGAATGTTGCTGAACGAAATCGGCTTCAAACAGGAGAGACCCACGAAAATCAACTGCAATAACACCGCCGCGATATCCCTATCCAAGAACGCTACCTCTCACTCACGCGTGAAACACATTGATATAAAGTATCACTACCTCCGAGAACGTGTTGAGGCGCGAAACGTCGAACTCGGTTACTTAAGGACAACAGACATGCCCGCTGATATCTTAACAAAAGGACTTGCACGTCAGAGGCACTGGAACCTACTACCCACGCTGGGCTTAACAGATGGCAATGATAACGAAATAAATCCCGTTAACATTAAGGGGGTGTGTTGAAATCCAGCGTACACTAGCACCCACACTTACGTGATGGGTATACCCGGACCCACACGCGCGTACCCTTTTGCTCAATCGCTATCACTGCGACTGAGCAAAAGAGGTACGAAACCGCACCACCCACTCAGATGTGACCTGACCGCGTACTCCTAGATTAACTACTGTAATCTAGGTAATATAAATCGCTATCACTGCGACTGAGCAAAAGAGATTAACTACTGTAATCTAGTCGCAGGATTCCAATAATGGGCATGATAACAATCATTGCAAGCGTCTCATACCACCTACAAACTATATCCTATCGACCCAGAAATCCAGCCATCGCTTTTCTCCCTTCCACATGTTTGACAGTCTCAAGTTCTAGTCGCACTCCCCAACAGCCTCCCGTAAATGTGTGGACTTGATTCTCAACGCTGCATCAAAGTGGCCAAACTAACATATTCTAGGGCAGGAGATTACGGCACAATTGATATGGAAACCGGAGATCTTCTTGTAGACGGCAATGTTTACGACTTGAGCACCTTCGGTTTGGCAGCAAGCCGTCACCCGCAAACCCAAGCCCCAGAGGACGCGTTTGAGGCGGCCTCGGAAATGACAGTGCGCCGTGAACTTGTCTTAGAGCCAGGACTGTGAGCGTTGCATGGTATCCTGTTTAATTCTCACCATTTGTGTCGTTAGGGCTGTCCTAGGACTTGCTGAGGCACCAATCTAAGGCCAATGGGAATTTGGCACCAACTGCAGCGCTCTGCTCATTATGGCTCGGCCGCGTATTCCCTCCGACGCCTTAAGCAAGTTGAACGATCATCCTACTCTGAGGGGCAAGTCCCTCGTCACGGTAATATTCGTATGTCCTGCATACAGCATCTACTTGTCAAACGGAAGTGAGCGCATTGATCAGAATCGCTTCATTCGCAATGCAGTTGTAGTTTTCCGTCACTGACAGGCCCCTGCCTCCTGCAGATAAGGACGTCGTCCCCTTGGCATTGTTAGGAAAATTGCCCATCCCTGGTGCTCCAGCAGTCACTGCTGGTGGTGAAATCGGTGCATCTTGGTGGAAGCAAAACGCTTCTGGAGTCTTCCGACATGCCTGTGACAAGAAAGGGTCGTACTCCTATAAGCCGCTGTATCACCTTAAGGAAATTGGCGTCTTGGGCCGTAATGGTAAGGGTCATACTCCCGATACTCTGTGAGTATTCTATCCCAGGCATCCTCGTTTCGGTGGCGTATCAGGAGGCAATGCTGCATTAATGACAACGCATCAGTTGGGTTGATAGCATAACGCCATGGAATCCCCTCGACGACGATGGTGAGGAAGTCGAGATGGAAGATACCGTTAGTCCGAACGTCTTCCTACGCATTTCCTGTTACCAAACTGTTGTCCCTTTGACAGATCTTCGATTAACTTGCCTTTCTTGGAAAGTAAATCACGCCCTCCTCTGAATGTACTTTTGCATCTACCTTGTAGATTGGAACTCGTCACTTCGTCGTCCCAGCCATCAGTGCAGAATTTTTACGTTTCAAAATGAGCTCTCTACTTGATCCCGATCTATACGCAACTGATTGGGTAATCCTCCTCGGAATACCCCTTTCACTCTTCTGTTACCTTTTTCAAATAAGTTTCTTAGCCGTGCTCATGAAACGACCACGAAGCTCTGCTCAGAATCCACCTTGCGATACTCAGACGACTCCATGGCATCCCAGGAAGAAGAAGAATCCCACAAAAAGGACGGAAAAAGTGATGGTCTTGTCAAGAACGACGAAGAAGAGGTGCCAATAAATGGCAATGGCTTCGAGGATTTGCTCTCTGAATTGTTGCCGCTGGAAGGCCCTGTTCCGCTAACTTTCATATCGTGAGTTTTTGCCATCTCTGACAACAAAAAAGGATATCTTTATTGCCTCAGGCTCTTCGGCGTTGGGCTAACGTCTCGACTTTCGCTTAAGTTAGTATGTCATGCGGGGGGGGAGAGTGAGTTAATGGTCATTGCAGTATGTAAATTTATAAGCTATACTTCAAGCTACGCCATCACCTTTCAGACGTTTTTCAGGAACTCAATCTGCTCGTTTGGCGTATCGCCAGTTTCCGGGCATAGCCATATTTGAAAAGGAACATCGTCGTTTGCTCCTTATTCAAGGAAGAAATCACGAGAGTCGCATTCAAACAGACGACTTATAGTGTCTCGGAGAACTGGTATGGCGCAATCTTGAGATTGAAGGTCTGCATTGCTGTAATAAGTTATTCGTTTTTTTTTTTGAGGACGCGAGGAGTGGATTATACTCACCGCCAGGTAAATCGGAACTCCCGCCATCTCAAGGTATATGCTGGGTCAAAATTGGCATCAGAAGTGTCGCGAGATGCCCGACTGTATGTCACTGACAAATAGCAGACAAATGCTCTAAGTTAACCATCGTCGTTTGATTTGGAACTCTACCTTGCACGCTGTAATGTCACCAAAGACCAGGTGTTCACATTTGGTTCAAGCACCTGTCCGTGGGTACCGGTACGGTGACTTTCTAAATATTTTCAGTTTGCGGTTATTCAAAATTCTGGGATCAACCATTCTGCTTGCCTGTAGCGACTTTTTCAGTGCGATCCCATCATACATTTCCGGGGGTCACATTTTCAGTCTGAGCCCGAGCCCACATTGTAATAGCATATTGGAAACTTAGATGTTGTTGCAGACAATGGCGTGCGTATGGCAACGAAGCCATAGGCGAGGCTTTGGCGGGTGAAGTTGCACCGTTGTACTTGGCGCAGGCCGCGAGTGAGGGCACAGACGAAGGCGCAGGGGACGCCGACCTCTTCGGCTGATTGTCCTTCTCCCTCGCCGCCACACTCAATGCCGGACTAAACCCCACCTCCTTTGCCTTCACGGGACTCACTGCGCACGCACCCCACATCCATGCAACTGGTGCAGCTCATTCTCCCCCATGCGCTTCTTCACGCTCTGTCGCGCGCCGCAGCTGCAAGCTCCTCCCAGCGTCTCGTTCAGCGAGCTCCAGGCCCTCAAGGACTTCACTGTGGACCACATCGGGTTCGGAACCATCAAATTTCTGCAGCCTGTCGACCTTACCTCCGTGCTTTCCATCCGTGGCAAGATTGTCACCTTAGAGCATGTTACACTGACGAGTGGCTCAAGCTTCCACCTGGAGAGGGCCTCAACGTCCCTGCGTGAATCAAGCTCGAATATAAATCAGAGTATCACATTTTAAAAACAATTCAGAAATAGTACTCTACTTCAAAGGTCTCAACTTCCATATTCAGGTATTCTGCTACTTTGTAAATATTGTCTTCTACAGTCCTTAGTATATATATCCTATTTCCATCATCATCTTGTTCAGTCCTTCTTACTTCCAGGCCCTTAATACCTATCTTCTTACTCATAATACGTACTCCTTCATTACCTAAGCCCCTCTCCTCCTTTCTGGTTGATCCATTGTCCTTAGCATAGCCTTTCAGAAATTTCCATGTTATTCTAATTCCTTCTGTTTTAAATGTTTCGTTCTCCATCAGAGATCTTGATAGAACATATTATTCCTTTCAATTATCTTGTTGAATATTTCTCTGAGTAGCTTCTCATCCTGATCTACTCCTAGAATACCCTCTCCACGTACGAAGAATCCTTCTATTATCTCTTCATCCTCATTAACTGATATAGGAGAATCTTTGTTTCTGTTAAATACCCACATCTCCCAGTAATGCCCTATGGCCACAAGAGAATACATCCTATTACAAATAGATTGAGAGAAAGCGTATTTTACCTGCTTACGAACCTGATCCTCGTGATATTCATGAGCACTCATCGCTACTGACCCTGGGATTCAAAGGTTTTACTTCGACTATTAGGGCAATCCTTTTCTCAAGTGGTACAAAACTTATAGGAACTCTGATAGCCTTAGACATAGGAATATTACCTCTCTCCACCCTACAGTATATCACACAAAAGTCAGGTATCTGATTCTTAGCCTTTTCCACACAGTCATTGCTACGCTTTATATGAGTCAGCATCCATTGGGGAGATATCATATTCTGAAAAATGCCTATTTAGTACCATACCATGGATATTCGTTACTCTTAGCATTTGTATTTCCTAGGGCTATTGCTAACTGTATGCTGAGCTTATTAGTATACTTGGTATTTTCAACAGCCATCATATACACAAACTTCATTTATATAATGACTTTTAAAAGTCACTACCATTCTGTAGCATGGAGCATACTATTCTAGCAAATGGATACAATTGTATTGTTATTGATAGGGGTAGAACAATAGTAAAATGGGGAAAAAGAGGATTTATTAGATACAAAAAATTGGAAGATGAAATAAAGGCGTTTGGTAACTTGGATATGAATTCTGATATATACGGACATAGTGAATTTTAAAAGTAAGGCTCCTTAGTATTGTACATGGAAGTACCTCTCCCAAAAACTCATTCTGAGTCATACGGACTCCCAGAATTTTCTATAGAACCTAAGGGACCTTCAAAACAGTATCGGTAAGGTATGGAAAGGGGTAAAACGGTAGTCTTATATCCGGAACCCTGGTTTGATAGTAGTTACAGCCTATATAGAAGATTACGAGATATAAGTCGTGACCATGATCCTACTGTTATAAACTACTATTAACGCAGCGAGTGATGGTGATAAGAAGACGGACTGGAAGGAGGACGATGATGATAGAGGGGTAGGAAATATCCTAGGGTACGTAATGCAAAAGCTTTAAGAAAAACTATAAGTCTTAG
>MU134474.1:118213-134804 GCA_015039355.1 Ramaria rubella
TAGAGATAGATGTACCTAAATAGTTCATCATAAAAATATTGGGTTTGTGCCGTGAGTGTCTTATTGCCCTTAACTCATTCTTTAATTTAAATATGGAATTTTAACTTCCACAACGGAATCTGGATACCCCATTGTGTCAATTTCAGTCTCACACCTATCGATCATTATAAGCGTACGTCTTCCTCGCTCCGCGTCCGAACGCAAACTTCCTTTCCAGCGACGAGCGACACCTACCGCTGCCGCTGCCGACCACCCTGCTATACCTCGCGGCCACGTCAAATACGCTCCACCACTGCTTAACTACCAGACCTGGTGGACCCAAGGGTGGAATTGAATGGCTTTATCTGCCTCGACCTAGAATATTAAAAGGGGCTTTTATGAACGTCATAATAAGTGTCATGTCCTTAATCGACGCTTTGGATAGATCGATCACCCCGGCTGGCGGGCCCAACGAGGCAGATAAAGCCATTCAATTCCACCCTTGGGGTCCACAAGCCCCAACATCCGCAATCTTCTTAGCTGCGTACTCGTGTGACTTGAGGAACGTAGCTCATAGTACATGACATAGCGAACGATCTGACTGACAACCATTAACGTATTAGCCGAAGGCAACTTTATTGGCACACATAACTACTACGTCTGCTAGGATTGCTAATATGCACCCCTACTAGGATTGCTTGATCGTACTGTAATTGTTCCACGCGCAAAGGATCTTGAGATCGTCGTATTTGAGGGACTGGGGGGCAGAGGTATAGTTTCGATCCAGTACCTTATTCCCCAACGGCTCTAATATAAGTATAGACGTGCATGCTTCAATCTTCGTTCGAAGATGACTCTTCTTCCTCACTACTATCAGATTTCCGCGACTTCCTACCACCCTTCCCTTTGTAAGATCCTCTACTTTTCCCTTTGTCTGACCTTTCCTTTCTAGCCAGTTTTTTTATACCGCCATTGGCTGCAATGTTGTTTTTGCGTGCAGTAAACTCGTCGTCTGTAAGTCGGCACCATTTACAACTTCTGTCCTCAAGCGCATCAAGTATCGTTTGAAGACCTTTATAGCCCAACTTCGCAGGGTCAAAGACCGAACTTGGCCACCCGTCGAGGACAACACGGTATTGGTCCACAATGTTCTCTTCATAGTTTTTCCAACTCATGTCGAGGGCGGGATTCCCTGTGATCTCCCCTGCAGAACTCTAGTTAGCTTGCTGTGAAAATGGTAAAAAGCTTACTTACAAAGACCACGCACAACAGAGCCTCGAATACGACGACGAATCATGACAGCCCTGTCATTGCCATTCATAGCTATACCTTCATGCCAATGTTATGTCATTGTCTATACCCTAAACTATACCACATACCTTTGATTCTAAATAATGCAAATGATTCGTACTTGAGACAAAATTCATTCATATCCCACCCTAATACTGTCTCTATGAAATCCTTCCCAATTTCGTCAACTGCGTATAGTGGCTCATTCAGATGGTGTGGTGCGGTGCGGACCGTCACAGAGAGACGATGTCTTGCAAGATTGGCCAAGTGTGAGAAGCTGAATAGAGACCAATCAATGACACGTCAAAACGCGTCCAAAAATCACGGTGACTTACATCGTTCTCGATCCTTTGATGGACTTGACGGACGGTTGCCATCTGCGAAAGAGGCTTGGCTCTGATGCCCTTCTTCACCAATGCACGCTTTGCCTCTAATGACCTTATCATCTTTGCCATCTCCTCCTCTGGCACATCTCACCATGATCCAGCTTCACATGCAATTTGTCACAATGTGAGGAGGTGTTCCTTTTCACCAGGAGGCAGGCCTTCACATGTAATTACTTAAGTTCACGTCATAGAAGCTTAATATAGTTTGAGACATACTGGCATTCACTTCAAGGCTTTTCGCATGAAGCCACGCATTGTGTGGTGCAACCTTTCGCTGGGTACTTCCATACTTTCCCACACGAAGAACAGCTTCCTTCATCCATTTCACTGATTTCCCATGGGTTTTGGCCAACTCCTCTGCAAGTTCCTCTTGAGCTCACCAATGTTCCTTCAGATCATGCCAAAGCCGAGTTCGTTTGCTTTCAGCAGCAATGGCATTAGCTTGACATTTCTCGCGCGACAGGTTGAAGCTGCGAACACGTGGTTTTGGTTGGAAAACCTTCTGTTGATAGGAAACATAGGGAATCGCAGAGTGACCAACTGGCATTGTGGATCATCGATGAGGTGTGGTACTGCAGAGGGTATTGGTATTGATGTGAAGAATGTTGTTGTTTGTGCATATACTTATACTTCATGTCACGTGAGCAGTTGTTGACACGGAATAGAGTGTAGAGAAACTAGAAATAGTGTACTACAGCAACATTTAAATCAAAGCATGATCTAAGTACTGAAGGATAGGACTGAAAAGTAGTGTGTATATGAGGTCTAAAGTGAAGAATGGGAGCTTGCATCTGTAGGAGTACTGAAGTCTCAATATAGAAATAATGCAACTGTCAGGACAAAGAAGCAATGATAACCTGGTGGAGGGCAAGGAGCCTGCACCAGGGGGGAAGGGGGGAGGAATGGTATAGGAGGTATAGATGATACATTTGTTTCAGGAGACCAGACCATTGATGATCTACACTACTGTTAAGGCTTGGTTCCTGTGATGTTGGAATTATTGGAAGATGGGAAATGTCAGACTGACTTTGCTTCAACTTATGGATTGTGCTCTCTTCAGTTTCCTGTGTCCAGCTATTTCGGAAATTGATGAGTCAATGATTCTGATAATGCACTGGGGATGAAGGTCTACCTAGAGATTGCAAGGATAATCAAGAAACTAAGTCAATATTCAAACTGGAGAAGAATTACATGTGAGAGGGTGTATTTAAAAAAAAGGTAGGATTCTGAATTGGAAAGCGTAAAAGGTACATGGAATATGTGACTATGGAGTTAGGCTCTGATCCACTGGGGCATCATACAAGTACCACTGCACACAGATTACATGTAACCCCAAATAAATGAAGAGTACAGATATGAGGTTTTTGGTCAAAATAGTTACGTGTAAATAGGACTAGGAGTGCTGATTAACCTGTGATAATTACTCAAATGCCTGCAGATACCTGTAAAAAATGGAGAGTGCAGATTTTTGGTGACTAAAATACCTGCAGATACAGCACTCACAAGTACAGGTGTACTTGTGAGTACAACAGCATGCCCCAGTTGAAGAGAGCACAATCCATAAGTTGAAGCAAAGTCAGTCTGACATTTCCCATCTTCCAATAATTCCAACATCACTCTTTCAGTACTTAGATCATGCTTTGATTTAAATGTTTGCTGTAGTACACTATTTCTAGTTTCTCTACACTCTATTCCGCGTCAACAACTGCTCACGTGACATGAAGTATAAGTATATGCACAAACAACAACATTCTTCACATCAATACCAATACCCTCTGCAGTACCACACCTCATCGATCATCCACAATGCCAGTTGGTCACTCTGCGATTCCCTATGTTTCCTATCAACAGAAGGTTTTCCAACCAAAACCACGTGTTCGCAGCTTCAACCTGTCCACGCGAGAAACATCAAGCTAATGCCATTGCTGCTGAAAGCAAACGAACTCGGCTTTGGCATGATCTGAAGGAACATTGGTGAGCTCAAGAGGAACTTGCAGAGGGAGGTTGGCCAAAACCCATGGGAAATCAGTGAAATGGATGAAGGAAGCTGTTCTTCGTGTGGGAAAGTATGGAAGTACCCAGCGAAAGGTTGCACCACACAATGCGTGGCTTCATGCAAAAAGCCTTGAAGTGAATGCCAGTATGTCTCAAACTATATTAAGCTTCTATGACGTGAACTTAAGTAATTACACGTGAAGGCTGCCTCCTGGTGAAAAGGAACACCTCCTCACATTGCGACAAATTGCACGTGAAGCTGGATCATGGCGAGATGTGCCAGAGGAGGAGATGGCAAAGATGATAAGGTCATTAGAGGCAAAGCGTGCATTGGTGAAGAAGGGCATCAGAGCCAAGCCTCTTTCGCAGATGGCAACCGTCCGTCAAGTCCATCAAAGGATCGAGAACGATGTAAGTCACTGTGATTTTTGGACGCGTTTTGACGTGTCATTGATCGGTCTCTATTCAGCTTCTCGCACTTGGCCAATCTTGCAAGACATCGTCTCTCGTGTGACAGTCCACACCGCACCACACCATCTGAATGAGCCACTATACGCAGTTGACGAAATTGGGAAGGATTTCATAGAGACAGTATTAGGGTGGGATATGAATGAATTTTGTCTCAAGTACGAATCATTTGCATTATTTAGAATCAAAGGTATGTGGTATAGTTTAGGGTATAGACAATGACATAACATTGGCATGAAGGTATAGCTATGAATGGCAACGACAGGGCTGTCATGATTCGTCGTCGTATTCGAGGCTCTGTTGTGCGTGGTCTTCGTAAGTAAGCTTTTTACCATTTTCACAGCAAGCTAACTAGAGTTCTGCAGGGGAGATCACAGGGAATCCCGCCCTCGACATGAGTTGGAAAAACTATGAAGAGAACATTGTGGACCAATACCGTGTTGTCCTCGACGGGTGGCCAAGTTCGGTCTTTGACCCTGCGAAGTTGGGCTATAAAGGTCTTCAAACGATACTTGATGAGCTTGAGGACAGAAGTTGTAAATGGTGCCGACTTACAGACGACGAGTTTACTGCAAGAGGCAAAAACAACAAGTTGAAGCCAATGCCCCAGGTATAAAAAAACTGGCTAGAAAGCCTGAAAGCTCAGACAAAGGAAAACCAGTACAGGACATCTCACAAAGGGAACGGTGGTACGAACTCGTGGAAATCTGAGCACTCCAGCTGAGGAAGAAGAGTCAGCTTCAACGAAGATTGAAGCATGCAAGTGCTATACTTACATTAGAGCCGTAGGGCAATAAGGTCTGGATCACTAACTACATGGAGTCATGCAAGTACTAGGTTTATAACCCAAACACGGCAATCACAGTCAGACTTTATGTTGAAGACCTATTGAAGATCAGAGACCAGATGACAGTACTCTCATGTGTTTAGGGTAAATATTGACCAGATCCATTCAATAAGTCAACTCAAGCATACATTGGTTGTGCAGTATTAAGTCCATTAATTGTACATCAATCTACTATTCATTGAAGACATTGAAAGCATCTATAGTACATTCCAAAGCATCCACTGTCTGTTCATGTGCAGCCTCGGGATCTTCATCATCTACCTCATCCTCCTCACTGGCCTCCCTTGGAATCTCACCAGGGGTAGGTCCAGATGACCCTCCATGCACCGAACCAAAATGAGTACCTGCCCCACGAACTCCTGAATACCCAGGCATGCTCTCTAACTGAGTGAGCACATGTAAGTGCTCCTCATTAACAAGTAGCCGCTCCTTGCTCAACTTACGAACTTGGTGTGCCATTAGCAAATCAGTTGTACGGAGTGTGCACAAGACATGCTGAAATGTGTCATACTCATCCTGGATTGAGGTACAAAGTCACCGAGCCTCAATCTCCACACGAGTCTTCTCTTCAATTGAGTGACAGATCTTGAAATATGTGGATGATGCCAGTCATTCTGGAGGACATGCCCAAGGTTGATTCCGCACATCATCCCTGGCATCACAGAGGAGGTCAAACTCAGCCAGAAAGACATAGTCAAGGACTGTTTGGGGGTCGAGGATAGGGCGTGGTGGATGGAGTGCAGTGGGAGCTTCATTGTACCTCTTGATAGCTGTCCTTATTGCCTGAGATCGCGCCTTCATGGCTTTTGCAATGTGCATGCGTAATTTGTAACCTGATAAATGTTAGTGCTTTGTGTTTTCCCGGGAGAAAGGGATTACCAGTGCCTGACTGATTGACTTTGGTAAGTTCAAATAACCGTGCAACCACAAGCCCTTCAAGAGTATCTAAGGCACGTTGATATGTACGCATGTTAAGATACCTCTCTGTGGTTTTCCACTCCTCCGAGTCTGGTGTCCATGTCTTCTGGATCTCGAGCTTACGCTCCAGATCCAGCAGCGCCTGGCGTAGTGTTAGTAAGAGTTCTAGGGCTTGTGTACGACCCATCTTGAGGTTGCAAGTGGACCGTTCTGCATGGTGGTAATAGTCATGGAGCTGGAGCTCTTCAACAGGCACTAACTGCCACTCATGAGTGATTTGGGAGAAGTCAGCCCTACCTATTGATTAGTTATCATCTCATCCATCCAACCGGCTCACATACTCGGCTTTGTGTAGCTTAATCAGAGTAGAAAGGTACTCCAACTTTAATATATCTGTCTCTGGTTCTTTCTTGAGCCCACGCAGATAAGCCTTCTTGGCGAGCTGCCACTCTTCAAAGACAGTGTCTGAGGGAATACTCAAGGCACGTTTAGCAGCTTCCAATTGGTCAGGAAGCACCGCCAAGTTCTTGCAAGCTTGACGGTAATTGTTTAATAAAAACTGGCCTTTGCATAATAGTTTTAATTAGCCTGTTAGTCTCTGAAAAGTTGTCACTTACTTAGCTCTTGATACTGGTCTTTATCCCACCTTTCGAAGTGCAGAACTAATATCTGCTTCCTGTGGAATTGCGTAGCGTACCGTGTCCGCCATTTGAGTCTGAAAATGCATGCTCACATCCTTCATACTCTTCAAGGCCGCTGCCGTGAATATATAGTGGGTGCCAGTCCAGCTGGCAGAGCCGACAATGTGCATGACCATGGAACGACCCACAACAGAAGCAGACATGATTCTGGCGAATTTTGTCCCCCAGGAGTTTGCTGTTGTTAGCTGTGGTTGAAAATCCGCACCCAATATCATACCCACACATTAAGTCAGGCCCAAATACATCTATTAACTTGTTCATGACCGCAAGTGGATACTTCACACTGTAAAGGAATTTATTAATCATGAACGGAGAATATATATAGAAAGACTTACAGTTCTCCACTGCGAAGCATGTCACATAAATAGAAAGATACCGGTCTCCAAGTATATCCCCCACATCTTCTTGACTGCTTCTTCAGAAAGGTTGGTCCACTTCTCAATGCAGGGAGTAACTTCTTCTGCACCATCAACGGGACGGCCGTCAAGACAAAGACTCGCAAGGCGGCATATCTCATCAGCCTGTAACCATGGGTTAGTCTTGTAGCAAGTTAGAAAGATAATCAGACTCACTGTGGCATTAGCTGGGGGTAATCTCCGTTTCACCTCATTTGCAAACTTATCCACTTCTTCGGGTGACAGGTAATAGTCGCCATGCACCTCACGTTCATCACGACGTTCGATGTTGGTGGTCGATATAAGTTCCCCTGCTTCATTGGTCTCTCGGTGTGTTCTTTCCATTCGGTTTTGTGTATTGTTTCCGTCCATGGTGACTTGCATGGAGATGATGAGCGGGGGTTCACCGTCGAGCTTGTACGTGCACGCTGGGCATCCGTTCTTGAGACGCCAATCTGGGCCATCACGCCCCAGTGCGTGAGAGACGCGCCCCTGAACATTTGCGCAGATGGCAATGTAGATGTCGTAGGCGTCAGAGAACTTGTTGCAAAGACCAGGTCGATAAAAAACCTATCACATGACATTAGTTATAAGTTTACCAAGGCCTAAAAGTGACTCACTGAGTGTAATTCACATATAGACTTCACAAAGGCCTGTGCACTGAGGTGTGGACAACGTGTACTCAATGTTTTGAAATAGCGCAGGAGGTGGAAAGAGAAGGCAGTTTCTGGGTGGTCAGGTGACGACGCGAGGTAACCGTGACGCGCAAGCGTCACGGTAAACCCCTCACTTGGCCGACATGGTAGCTTCAGTTGGGTATATTCTGTGAAACATGAGTGACAAAGGCTGAAGCTAATGGTGGGGACCTACCAAGCATGTCATACACCGGCAGTACAGGGTGCCATTCACATTCACCTTCATTGCTAATACTCGGTGCCCCTTGGTAGTCCCACTCCATGAAGCTTTGGATAAGGGTGGGAAGTTGAATACGCCATGCTAGGTTGCGTCTGTGCACGCGGTCCCGGCGATTGCGAGTGTCAATGCGTCTGCATGATGTCAAAGAGAAGCCATAAACATTAAGCTCAAGTACTCACCGTCTATGCCCTGTCACCTGGTATATCTCCTCTGTGAGTCGGGATACGGCCTCCATGTTGTAAGTCTCATCTACCCATCCATCAAGATCATCTACTAACCCGCCATCCTCCCCCATCTCTCCCGATACACCATCCATAACCTCCCAATCCATCCTATCATCATTCTTGTGGAGATCGCGTAGTATTTGTCGTTCTGAAATGGATGAGTCTGGTGGCATATTACTAAATCAGTAGGATGGCGATCACAAATAAACCACATACTTTCATAAACAGACGTCGAACAGTGGTCTGTTCACATCCTGTTGCCAGTTTAAGACCACTACTTGTGCCGCGGGCAACTGAGGCAGTGCCATCGTTGTGATACCTTACAACACTCCCTGTAACTCTCCTGGAAGTCTTCTTGGAGGCCTTGGGCATGTGATGACAGGGAGTAGAAGGATGTGAAAAATGGAGCGAGGTGCAGGCTTGCGTTTGAAGGAAAGGTCGCTGCTCGCTGTGGATGGCGACGGCGACGGCTGGTGGGATGATATGGAGCGCCGGTGCAGTTTATGCGAGGTGGTGACGAATTGATGGTCTGGACCACCTGGGTTCCCACCTTAACTTACCGAAATAGACGGAGCTGGATCTTATAATTTTCCCCGAAGGGAATACTTGCAGTATTATTCACAGTACAGGAATTAGCTGCGAAACCTATCTAGCTAGTGGGGCCGACCGCCCGGGTTGCTCCGTCTATTTCGGTAAGTTAGGGTGGGAACCCCAGGTGACCCCGAAGGGCGATGATGGCCTGAGTCGCTAGCTTGCTTGAGGTCGCCCCAGAAGAATAGGACGGAAAAGCCGAATAAAACCTGTACTCAGCGTCCACGGATGAACAGGGGCGATTGCGCACCAAACCATCATATAACTTAGCGTTCAGGATCCACAGCTAGAACGCCTTTCGCGTGAAGAACGCAATCGTCTTTCTAAGCACGTAGCGGTCCAACATGCGCGCATAGACGAACTGGTAGAAGCATGAAGAGGAAGTCGTAAAAGGAGAGCGTCCAGGACTTGTAGGTGACCCGACCGGAGAACTGTGGGTGAGGTTGGTTAGTGTGCGATGGGAAGCATGGACAGAGTGCGTACCCATAACTGTGTTACATGTGTGGGCTGGTTCATCAACACGTCATTCGCGCCGTCCTCGAAAGCGCCTTCTGGAGGAGCTTCACTAAGAAAGCCTTCTGGAGGGGCGATACACGGCTTGAGGGTGCACAGCTGCGTTAGCCATACACGCATGTACAGAGAGGCACGGGTAGGGTATTAGGGTAGACAGACACGTACAGCATACGACAGGCCGCCTTACGCATGATCGCCAGCACCAAAAAGGCCTTCGAGAGATCCTTCTCAAGTACAAATGTCATACTCTTACCATCTAACGCGCAGTCCCACAGTCAGTGAGCAGCCGCCTCGAACGCGGACACCGCATGCGCACATACTGATCACGAGCGCGAGGTCCTCCAGCTCGCCCGACTTTCACTGGTTATTGATCACCGTCAGCCGTTTCGTAATGAACTCATTTGTGCCGTACGCGTTCTCTTCGTTGACGATGACCAGCACGCCACGCCACACCTGCCATTATCAGCTACGCAGTGGTGCGCGGCAAAGAGTGCTGGGTCCTCCTCGTCAAAGGCGCAGCCCTGGGGCCAGCGGGCAGCGGCGAAGTGTGCTTGGAGCCCACTTTCTGCGCTCTGAAATTTGGCCTGCATCGACAAGCCGAATGCAGAGTCGGGTGGGGCGTCCGTGTCTGGGTTGAGGAGGTCGCCGCAGTATGCATTCTGGCAGAACCGGGATGTGAGTGGTGGTGCTGGTGTGGGATGTGTGGTCAATGCTGGGGCGCGGTGTGCCGAGCTCGACGAAGAGAGCCCGCCCTGTCGTTGGGATGTGGGCGTGGAGTGGGTGCGGTGGGAGATATGAGGATGGTTTGCGATAGGGTTCCGTAAAGAATGTTAGTGTTATTAACACTGGTTATTTAACAGGGTTAATAACCAGTTAATAACCGGTTAATATCTAACCTGAGATTTAGGTATGTAAATAATGGTAAAATCTCCTTAACCCTAGTGTGTTGGCCACCATCTCCCGCAGTGAGCTAAGGCCATATCTCGATATAAAACGGCCACACATCCATGCTCCAACAGGCTCTTGGCAACCTAGCCTCTCACTAAATGTGGATCAGCTAGCAAGAAATATACCTCGGTTAGCCTTGGATGACTTAGGCCAACTGCTGCTGCATGCCCAACATTGCACTCAAACCAACACAGCTTCCTTCTTGCTCCTGCGTCTATTCGGAATGAAGCTGAACAAATTTTCAAGCTCCCACAGGAAGTGCAAGTTAAATCTTTGCCAGAAAAGAGACTCTCAATTCGGGATTGGTGGTGCGCTATTGCTGATCACCTGCTTGCAAACATGCTCTTGGTAGGCTTAGACATCATTTTGGAACCTTCGTCTCGGACTTACGTGTTTTACAGTGCGTTCTTAGTATCGGAAGGATACGAAGGTATGTACAATTATATTCATTTTGCTGCCGAACCTAACCATAATTATAGAAACAACCACGGCTTTGGCCTGTCGTGAAGTTTGGTAGCCTGGATCTAAATCTCAAGCGGAGACAATTGGATCCCATCGATTCCTTGAATGTTGAATCTTCAATTGACCTGGGTTCAAGCGTGTTACAGGACATGCTTAGTGATTCAGGTTCGTCTTGTGCTTGCAAGGACAAAGGGGAGATACTTGATGCTGTAGAGGAGGCAGAGACAGTAGTTAGCTGGTAATGGACAATATTAATGCTAATAACCGTGAATAACAGTTAATAACACTAAAATTAGCAGTTTTTAACCGTTATTAACGGTTAAAAACTCTCTGAGCTCCTGGGGGCGGTAGCCCCCCGACCCCCCGTTAATAACAGTTTATAACACCCCGTTAATAAGAGGCCTTACACCCTAACCATTATTCACCTGTTAGTTAATAAGTATTTACTTATTAACGGAACCCTAGTTTGCGAGACACTGGGGGCATGAGCATATTTTTAGTGTAAAAAATGTGATAAAAATGCTTTTTCCTTACAGATTATTCATTCACTGTTCTGGTTGAAAAATCTCCCAAAAATGCTGCTTTTTTATCAAGTTTTAGGACCTGAAAATCTGGTACATACTTCACATTTCTAGGCATGGGAAATGGATGTAAAATGTGAGAAATAATGAATTTACTCATTGATTTCATGCCACAAAAATGTAAGGACAATGTTGGTTTTCATTGACATTTTCAACAGAAAAGAACCAAAATTTATCTGAGATTTCATAGTAGAAAAAAGGTGAGAAAATTAGTAAAATATATGAGATTTTCATGAGATTTTTCAAAACTATTAGCCAATGAATAATCCAACATTTTTCTTTAGTTTTTGCAAGGAAAAACCTGATGGATAAATGTTTATCCAATGGATAATCATTCACCCATAGGCAATATATAACAAGTTTTCTGAACTGAAAAGGTAATGAAAAAGTCAATGGATAAGAGTTTATCCCTTGGATAATCATTCTGCCATAGGCAGAACAATTTACCCCATATGGAATGAAAAAGTTAATGGATAAGAGTTTATCCAATGGATAATCATTTACCCATTGGCATTTTATAACAAGTTTTCTGTACCGAAAAGGCAATGAAAAAGTCAATGGATAAAGTTTATCCTTTGGGTAATCATTCATCCATAGGGAAATATAACTCGTTATCTATTGACTAGGTAATGAAAAAGTCAATGGATAAGACTTTATCCGTTGGATAATCATTTGCCATAGGCAGAACATTTACCCCATATGGGTGAATGATTATCCAAGGGATAAACTCTTATCCATTGACTTTTTCATTGCCTTTTCGGTTCAGAAAACTTGTTATATATTGCCTATGGGTGAATGATTATCCATTGGATAAACATTTATCCATCAGGTTTTTCCTTGCAAAAACTAAAGAAAAATGTTGGATTATTCATTGGCTAATAGTTTTGAAAAATCTCATGAAAATCTCATATATTTTACTAATTTTCTCACCTTTTTTCTACTATGAAATCTCAGATAAATTTTGGTTCTTTTCTGTTGAAAATGTCAATGAAAACCAACATTGTCCTTACATTTTTGTGGCATGAAATCAATGAGTAAATTCATTATTTCTCACATTTTACATCCATTTCCCATGCCTAGAAATGTGAAGTATGTACCAGATTTTCAGGTCCTAAAACTTGATAAAAAAGCAGCATTTTTGGGAGATTTTTCAACCAGAACAGTGAATGAATAATCTGTAAGGAAAAAGCATTTTTATCACATTTTTTACACTAAAAATATGCTCATGCCCCCAGTGAGACGAGCACGGGTCGTGGGGCATGGGAATCAAGGCGCTAGATTCCGTGGACACTTGCCCGCAGCCACGTCGTCGCAGTTTTCAATACAACGCAAGCATTTCTTCGATGCCACGGACTAATGTCACTGACAATCTGACATCTGAGGACACCTTACCCACGAGGTGCCCACAAATTCACTGCTTCTCTGATGATGTTACTAACATTCTACCTAGGATGCACATGTAGTGTTCTTGGAAACTCAGTGCAATGAGTTCACTGTCAGTTGCATCATCAAAGCATTCATCATCACATCCGGTCCGTGCGAGCCATCACAACAAGGTAGTACCCCATCAAGACCACCACCGGAATACTTAACAGGGGCATCACATTGATATGGAATCGGAACGACCTGCTCGTCACACTCGACCACTTTCTTGACTGTAAACAGGTACGTTGGTCGTTCCTCCCTCCCTCCATCTAAATTGTGTGCGCAGAGCTTATTTTGATACACATAGGCTGTACATATGATGCCATCTCCCTGCGCTTGATCTATCTACCGTATTACAAAGGATGGCCATGAAGAAGTGTAAGAGGGAAGCGATAACGAAGAGCCAGACAGGGTGAATGTTGGAGGGAGCGGAGGGCGGTATTACGGGTATGTGTGGCTTCCTTGCCTTGCATTGTTGCCTCATTCTGACATTGCTTTGACGATGCTTGCAGACATCGCTCCAGCGGTCTGCAAAACCCTGGGAGCCCAGCACGCCAATTGCACCTTAGAGATGCAACCTGTCCCCTGAACTAATGCTACCTGTCTCGCTCATCCATTGCGGCGGGTGGGGCACTGGCACCCATTGCCAACCAGCAGACGGCTGGAATTCTGTTTCCACATATGTGCGTCTTCCTTTCCCATCTTTCTGTCAATGTCACCCATGCTGAGTGACTGTATTTATGGGTATCGGGTCCCATGCGATAATGTGTGAGTTCACAAGAGCCACATATTCCCCCAAGGCAACGAGTCAATCCATCTTTGTGTTTTACCAGCAGACGCCGCTTGCAGCAACACATCCCAACACCACCCCTTTGCAAGAATGGATGGCAGGGATATGTGTACATCTGTGGGTAATAGATGTGCAGTGTGCAAGGCCAATACTGAGGCCAGTGAAAAGGTGTGCTTTGCCATACGCAGTCTTACTGCCTATTGATGCCAGAAACAGCTTTTCCACATAGGCTTCATCATCTTCCACCTCCCTGAGGCCTCTACCTCAGGGATGCGCCATCCTTATGGATTCTCACCTCCCACACCATCTCCAGGGTATTAGGGATCCCACCACCTGTACACTGCATGTTGCTGGCTGTTTTGTGTCACCTAGGCCATGCATGCAGACATCACACCCAGTCATTCACACAACCTTTGCGTGGCTTTTCCCTGGACCTCACTGGTAAGTACAATCTTCTTATTACTTGTTCTGTTATTTACTATGGGTTGCTGTAGAGACATGCTAGTGACACATCCATGTCTCCTATTTCTTGACAAAGCACATGATGTTGGTGTGTGGCTTGTGGTTTCCCTTGCTCCCCACTGTCATGGTCTACATCTTGTGTGGCTAGGGTTTCCCATGCTCCAGATGTATACAGCTATGGCTGATTTAGCTTTGCTCCATTTCATCCTCTTGATGGATTCAGAGGAAGGCATGTCTCATAACAGCAGTGGTGGTCTGATAGGGGAATGACTTGAAGCTGTCCTAACCTTTTCCCTCTCTCAATCTTGTGGTAAGACAATCTCATATCTAAGCCACACATTGACAATGCATATTAGGTTTTAGAAGTTTCTCATCCCAGGTGGAATTCCTACCATGCCACCCATGGATTATTAAACTATTTGTCTAGAAGCATTCCAATGTCTGGAGCAGTGGAAAGGGTTTGTGAATCATATATATTAAAGTAGCGTAGTGGGTCCGTGGGTGCTTTTAGGTGCTGAAAACCCGGAAAACCACACGCTTTGTCAGGCTTGGTCAGCTGGGAGTTTGAAAAGCTGCTCATCAGCCCCAGAGCTGCCCCAATACAATCAGGAAAAATGCAGGAAAAGTCTGGGAGGGCTCCTGGAGCTTGCCTGAGCCTCACCCTGGGAAATAAATGATGGTTATAAAGCAGTGTCTTCACAGGCAAGTTTAGGGTTAGGGTTTTGTATTCTGGCCTGCCTTCAGTGTCAAAAGCCCGGTTCTCATTTGAAAATTATGATAATCTGTGTCTGGATCAGAGAATCAAAATCAAAATCAGACTGTGAATCAAACAATCTAACAAGATATAAACGGCTTCGAGTCTTAAAATACGGTACACCACAACGACTACGAGTCGGACAATGTAATGAACTTATTAAAATGTGCTGGGTACGATGCGTGTCGTGGTATATGAAACCACCTATAGATATAAACGGTTTCGAACCTTCAAATAAGTACGATGTACCGGAGTGATTACGTACCGTCAATAAGAGGTGATGTAACTTTGAGTAAAAGGTACTGGGTACGTTACGGGTTGTAAAATAATGTTAAATAAAAACGGAACTTTTAGAGTACGTTGTACCGGAGCGACTGCGAACCGTCGAAAAAGAGGTCCTGTATATACTTTGGTTGTATGATAGTTCGTTCCTTATAGTAGGTGTGTCGTGGTGTAATGTTGAAACCACCATAGAGATAAACGGTTTCGAACCCTAAGATAATGTCGAACTTTTAGAGTACAATGTACCGGAGTGATTACGAACGTCAAAACGAGGTAATGTAACTTTGACTAAAAGGTACTGGGTACGATACGTCCTGTGAGGTAATGTTAAATATAAAAGGAACTTTTAGACAACGTTGTACCGGAACGACTACGAGCCGTCGAAAAGAGGTCATGTAATGAACTTTGGTTGTATGATAGTTCGTTCCTTATAGTAGGTGTGTCGTGGTGTAACGTTGAAAGTACCATAGAGATAAACGGTTTCCAACCTTAAAATAATGTATAACTTTTAGAGTACGGTACACCGGAGGGATTACGAGTCGTCGAAAAGAGGTAATATAATGAACTTTTGGTTGTAAGATAGTTATTTATCACCTATACTACCTACTAAAATTATCTTTTATACGTTTTGATAAAAAGTGACATTATAAGGGTCATTAACGTACCAAAATTTCATCAAATAAGTACAGTAAGTTGGAGGAGTCATGTCTTTTTGTTGGGACTACGACGTTGAAATCGAATTGAGAGTCCTACGAAACACTAGAGTGTAGTAGAGGTACACTATCAGTCACCCAGATTCCAGGTTGTCCACTATACTACATGACCTGAAAAGGACACCGGAGGTTTATGTTTCGAAAGTATAAGTGGGACACCACACCTTTACGTACTTATTCATCAGAAACAAAAAAAAAGGTCATCTACATATCAACAGACTAAAAAGATACAATCGATTTATAAATACTGGACAACAACAGTACGACCGGTTCGTACTTTTAATGTTGACTACAACCTGGGTCGTATGTTTGGTACACTTTTTCAACTTTGCACCACAAAACTAAAAGACGACAAAAACTTTATCAGGGACTTTGAGATTAGTTTTCCTCTAAGGAATTACTTTCTTATAAGGGATTACAATAAACATAGGGAGCAAAACCTGTGTCAAGTAAAACTCTAAAACTTAACCAACTAAGTCTGTACCTATCAAGTCTAAGTCAAACAAGTTTGGTCTGAGTTTAAGGGTTAAGTCTGAACCGTTTAGGTCTTAGTCTAACCTACCTAGTCTCAACCTAACTTCAACCTAGGAGTTTAATCTTTAGTCTAACCGACCAGGTCCCGGTCTAACAGGCGAAACCCTACCTTAAACGACCAAACTCAGTGAAACAGACTAAGACTCGACCGAACCTAACCGGTCAAATCTCAACCTAACAGATTAAACCCCAATCTAAAAATGAAACCTTACTCTAGTCGTACAAATGTCAGATTAATCATCAGTATCAGTCTACGAGATCAAACCTTATCTAACCGACTCAACCTCAGTCCAGAAGGCCAGTTTCAACCTAACGGACTAAATTTTAATCTGACCGGTCAAGTCTCATATTAAAGGTCACGTTTCAACTTATGAAACAGGTCAAATTTCTACTAGGTCTCAACAAGTTCACCAAATCT